>JAOPHQ010002691.1:0-39537 GCA_030340625.1 Merluccius polli | reverse complement strand
GTGCTGCTGCCCATGCATCACACGAGAGACCGACTATTTATAATTTACGGGTTTTGATTGGACGATACGGATCGGAAAATAAAAATAGTAAGTCACCGGGAAACGACTATTTGGCCGTATGACCGTTCGCCGTTTGTCGGAAAAAAGTTCGACACCGGTCTCCTCCATTGAGCGAGTGCATTGCTGTAGGAAATCGGTCAAGTGGCGCCACTTGACTTTACCGCGCTAACGGACAAAGACTTCTATTTATCGGGATATCGCGGAGTACAAAAAAGACCAAACTGTGTGTTGTTGTGCGGCGCGGGCCATTGACAGTATTGTTGCGCGGCTCGGGTGTGGTTGGGGATTTAAACAAGGTCTCTAAACAAGCTCAGACGCCTTATGAGAGAAGCGCATAAAAGCGTTCCCTATCTGTATTCACCGTCTAGTCATCTGATAAGCACCATGTCCTCTCTCGCTCTCTGTCTCTCACACTCCCTGTCTCTCTGAACACACTCTTTCTCTCACCGCCGGACGGACGGCTGAGGCCTAGTGATGAATGCTAGTAAAACATGCATTGATTTATTGGTGTTTCTATCATTTAATGGACTTCCCGGTCTCGTCGACAACAACCTGTGGCTCCCGCAAGAGGAGGAGGAAAAAAATAAATACAATTATTTTCTGCAGCAGTGATATGTGGTGAGGTTACAGACCGGTATCAGCGTTGATCTGGTATCATTACAAAAATACCATTAGTGGTCATAATAGAGTGCACCTGAGAAATGGTGCATCAAAAAAATAAAAATAGAGAGAAATACAGAAAGAGAAATAACAACGAAATTCCCGTAATCCGTGCCAAGATTATGGGAAATGTCACAATACGGGGGGGGGGAATGGATACATATGACAGAAAGGACGTGCGTCGCGACCCGGGGACTGAGTGGGGTATTAACCCCATGTCCTCGGAGCGGCGAGGCAGAACTCCATCCGCCGCACCGCTGAGCAGCCATGCCAACAGTTGGAGACCTGAACCAACACCATGCGGACCGAGGCCAGACCTCCTCTCCTCCTGCAGCTGGAGGACACGGCGATTATCCTTGGTATGGGGAACATTGTTGTGATTCAATAACAAGCATAACATATGTATATGTTATACACGTAACAAACGTACATATAACACACACACACACACACACAGTCACACACAAGCACATAGCCAACACACACACACACACTAGACCACAACGGTTTTTACTCCCATGTGAAATCCCAACTAACGCCATAATAACTGTTAAGTATTCACATTTAATGAAACCCGGATAACAGGTGAATGGGGAACATTTAAAGGAGGAGGAGGAAGAGAAAAAGGGGGGAAATCGGGGGAGAGACTTGGGAGAGAGAGTGCCGACGGAGACTGGAGTGGTTGACGGAGAAAAAAAAGGGAAAGAAGAGACAAGAGTAAAGAGTAGATTAGAGCAGAGTAGAGAAAAGAGGGAGGGGGGGGGGAGGAGGGGGAGATAGGGGAGCGGTTGTCATGCGGTTGAAGCCGGCTGGGGACCCAGAGGGGCCACAACACTATTGTTCCAGCCGGAGAAGGGCAATCATCTGATATCATCAAACTGTAATGAATCTATATCGTCAGGAGAGCAAGTGAGGGGGGGAGAGTGGGGGAGAGTGAGCGAACGAGCGAGGGGGAGGGAGAGGGTGGGAGAGAGAGAGAGACAGAGACAGAGACAGAGAAAGCGTGTGTGTCAGGGGTTAGAGTGAGAGAGAGACAGAGACAGAGAGAGACAGAGACAGAGACACACACACACACACACACACACAGATGGAGTGAAGGTTAAAGGGAGGACACTTCTTTCAACCTCCGTATGTGTATGTGTATGTGTTTGTGTATGTGTTTGTGTATGTGTTTGTGTATGTGTTTGTGTGTGTGTTTGTGTATGTGTTTGTGTATGTTCCTTTTTATTTTTCATTATTTTCCTTTCCTTGAGGTCCTGTTGTGATACTCTGCTGCTAACATACAGGAGAAAGGAGGAGAAAGGAACAGGAGAAAGAAGGAGGAGAAGCAGCAGCATGCTGCTTCTCCTCCTCCTCCTCCTCCTCCTTTCTCCTGTTCCTTGAAATGAGTGGCAACAAAAAAACACGTGCCTCCATCTTGAGGCGTGCAGTCAGCAGCCGGTCTATAGGTAGCTCTCTATGTTAAACAATGACTCGCTGTTATTTTGTGCATGCTGATTTGGTGGGATTGTGTTATATTGTGTAAAGGTTTTTCAGGAAACCACTGATCCAAGCCAAGTCATTTTGTTGTCATCACCCCCCCCCCGCCCCACCCCATCTACATTGCCAAGCACCGAGTGTTATAACAAGTGCAAATTGTCAGGAACAATGAAACACCTTATTTCTCACCTTATTTTTATACCCAGACAGCCGACTGCACAAAGACACGAAAAAAATCGAAGACATCGGTTAAAAACAACAAATTTGTTGCATTTTATAATTCCCTCTCCTTTCCATTGTGACACATAACGGGATTTGCCGACAAATCATACATGACTAATGTTCACATTACTCAAATGGTGTCTGGAGCGCAGTGAAATTACCTGACATTGGATTTATCTATCAGCAGTCACAGAGCAAATTGACTCGAAAAGACAGAGTCATTATCTTTTACAGTTGGAGTTTGTCTGCCTCAATTAACTGTGCCATTATTCTACACCTGGCACATCTAGGTATATCTGTACAGAGTCGTGGGGTTATCCGGTATAATACAGCTTCCACATCGCAAGTATCGTCCGATAATCATGTTCTGATAAAGATTCATCATTTAACAGGCTTTTAGTTTCACATAGTTTACAGTAGTTACAATATGAATGCAACCATACAAGGCAACAACAGCATCAACACTTTTGGAAGATTTGCCGTTTATTTCATATTATTTGCTGTTAATAGATTATCACCAAAACAAAAGATGACATTGTGTCATGATTCCTATAACTAGCTAAATAGAATATAGTATAACAATGCTAAAATAGGTATTAATGACCGATGATGGATTTGTTTTCCATGTTGCAAAGCTGGTGTATTCTATTAAATGGCTGTGAGTGAATAGTAACAATGCTAAGCATATGAATCACTATGCAAGTTCTCTCTCTCTCTCTCTCTCTCTCTAAAAAACAGACACACACACACACACACACACACACACACACACACACACACACACACACACACACACACACACACACACACACACACACACACACACACACACACACACACACACACACACGTGCTAGGATTAATTTAATATATGTTGCGTCACCTATCTCCTCCTGTGCTACACCAGCTCAGGAGCGGCTCCAGGACACCCGGTGCCAGAGGAAGAGCCATGTGTTCCCGACAAAACTATTGACAGCAGACGACTGCTAAGGCACTGCTTGTAACTATGCGCCCCCCCCAACCCCCCCCCCCCCCCCCCCCCGCAAGCAAGGCAAGCTGTGTGTAGACAGCATGGTCAAGCGACCAACGAACCGTGTGCAGAAGACAACAAAGCAGAACAACAACAAAACACAATCCTTCCCGCCCCGCTGCGACGTTGAACCCCTCAGAACCGGTCCGACCCGCCGGTGACCCCCGGAGAACGGCCTGCAAGGCTTGGCTCCTTAGGAAAAGTTGGTAGCGAGACAGCGGGGCGGGAGGAGGTCACCTTGAGAGACGACCTCAATGCAAATGTGTTTGTCGCAGCGGGGCCGGCCTTGACAAGCCAGGGCGGCTAGCGCAGCCCCGGAGCGGAGATGCGATGTCATTTATCCGTTCCTTTCTACTGTGCAGATTGCATAACTGGCTCCGAGTGGTCTTGCAGAGATGAAGCTTTTTGCTTCTCGAAAATCCCCCCCCCCCCCCCCCCCCCCCCCGAAGGGCTGTTTGTCATAAAGTTGTACCTATAGGGGGTGTAAGACTTGTGATTGGAAACCGCGTTCTCCGGCGCATTGCTGCGCCCCGTTAATGTTAAACGCATGTCTGGGTAAAATAAAACATTAAACAGCCATTCAGTCAAGGTCACATATGAGCGACGGACCTGAAACAACATAACAAACTGCGGCCGGCGTTGTTTTACTTCTCCGTGTCTAATCTCCGGTCTAACAGAGAGGTGGGGGGAAAAAAAAGAAAGAAAAATCGACTGTTACTGAAAATGCTCTAAATGTCATTTTTTTTCCGCCCCTTTGGGCGATTAGTTAAATCTCTAACCACTCTGGCTATGTGGGAATGCGCTCTGAAGGTTTGCTCTGAAGCTACCCAGCGCATGATGAAGGTAAGCGGGCGAGGCGTCCCCGTTGCATATCGACTGGCCACTAAATCCACTTTATACCCACGCCATGAGGTCAACAAGCAAGCAGTGCTCCGGGGCCTGCGACTCGGCCAAACTTATTACCACTTGAGAGACGGAGCGGGGGAGAGGGGAAGAGGGCAAGAGGAGGATGAGAGGATGAAAGAGGGAGAGGGGCTGAGATTTATGTGCGATGAGAAGGCTAACAAGCCTGCGGAGGGGGGGGGGGGGGGGGGGGGATGGCCGCCGTGAGACAGAGAGGAGGGGACAGAGGGGGAGTAGACAGAGAGGAGGGGACATAAGGGAGTGGACAGATGGGAGGGGACAGATGGGAAGAGGGGACAGACAGAGAGGATGGGACAGAGGACAGACAGATGGGAGGGGACAAAGGTGAGGGGGACAGAGAGGAACAGGCAGAGGGGAGGAGACAGAGTGGAGGGGACATAGAGGAGGGGGGGAGAGGGGGAGGAGACACAGATGAGGTGATAGAGAGGAACAGACAGAGAGGAGGGGAAATAGGGGACAGGAGGAGAGGAGAGGGGACCACCATCCACAGACGCAGCAGCAGCATGGCCCTCGTCGTTGACTTGATGGAGCCATGCATGGAATTACAAACTGAATTGGTGTATATCTCATCAACTCTCATTCGTCTGTCAAGATAAGTGACATTTGTATGACTTTGAAAGAAGAATAACCACAATAAAAATACACTTCCTATGTTTATTGATTAGGCAAAAAGAAAGAAAGAAAGAAACAAACAAATGTGGATATGGAAAGGAGGAGGCGTGGTGATTTGTTACTGTCATATTTAATACAATCACATTCAAAAAATTCAGTGAAAATTGTTGTACAGCACCGTTCACATCACATCGCATACAACAAGACAAGCCAAGGAGCCAAACATGCAATTAATACATAAAAAATATAAGAGCCTATATCATTATTACTATCATATTGATTCAATAAATGAACAGACACAGGGATAAAGTAGTTCCTGATCCTTTTTGATTTCCTGAGCACCTGCCTATCAAAGATGTCATTCAACTGGTTCTGTCCCACCCCAATGATCTTGCTGGCCACTTTCACAGATTTAATAAAAGCCTTGTAAAAAAAATCATAACATCATAACAGTATTGACATTAAATCCTCTCATTATGCATTAGAAATATAACCGCTGCTGAACCTTCTTGCAAATGGTGTCAGTGTTGGCCTCGAAACTCGGTTTATTGTCAATAAGACTGCCAAGGTGCTTATAATTGTCCACAATCTCAATGTCAGATTTCATGATAACTGTATGCACCGGGGGAGAGGGTGACCTTCTGAACTCAATAACCATGTCCTTAGTCTTGAGCACATTCAGAGAAAATCATCAACGATGGGTCCATCGGCCCGTCTCCTCATCCCGTATGAGGTCAATACGGTACCACTGTCCCCTTTCACAATGTCTGCACACTTTCCTACTTGTCGCGCCTCCTTGGGAGTCAACAACTACTTGAAATAATCTCGGGCATGGATTTTCTTTTTTACGGATGCGGGACGAGCCGTCTGTGGAGGAGCACTGTACCATTCGGAAACGATTGCATCGCACAGTTGCCGCATATTGGACGGCTCGCAGAGTCTCGGTGCAAACAGCTGTTCCCGGCCAATCCCCAAGACGTTTGATTTTTGGGTTAAGCCCTGGAAACCCCGCAGGCCACTGAAGCAATGAAAAACTCCCGGAACCAGTCGATGATGATACGTGACACGGCGCATTATCACGCTGGAAGTGTCCCTGAGTGAGAATAAAGTGGAGACGAGAAGGATGAATTTAGCCAGCAACAATATTCTAGCATTCAGCCTCCCCATCACACGGCCACTAGCAGCCTGTATACCACTGACACCAAACAGTGTGGCTCTGTTGACTCACGCTGTTCACGTCAAATTCAGATCCCTACATCAGCATAATGCAAAAGGCGCCCAGAGCATCCAGCTTCACGAATGGTGGGTTCAAACGAAAGGTTTTACCTTCGGAGACAATGGCCAGTGAATGGCGTGTACTGAAATGACTGGCCATATAAAATATAGCAAGCGCCACAACGTCCTTCCACCCTCCAGGGTCACTTTGAAAGCAGTTTGATTGCCAATCACTGGTAGTGTAAGGCATTGGTAACACTTTATAATAACCCAACGCTTTGGAGCATGTTCAACTTATTTGTTAATAGTGAATTCATCATTATTAAAACATGAACAATACATTATTAAATCATTACTAACCTACTAACACTATGTTAAGCATTGATAAACACTGTTACACATGATTTGTTTCTGATGAGTAGGTTCATATATATATATATATATATATATATATATATATATATATATATATATATATATATATATATATACTGTTATAAATTATTTATTTTGTATTAATAGAGCCATTTTTAAGGTGTTTGATAACTGCATTGTCATACTTTATAGACAACTTGTAAACAAGGATGAATGATGCAACTAATAC
This sequence comes from Merluccius polli, assembly GCA_030340625.1. Taxonomy (NCBI): domain Eukaryota; kingdom Metazoa; phylum Chordata; class Actinopteri; order Gadiformes; family Merlucciidae; genus Merluccius; species Merluccius polli. The sequence goes on along the minus strand of JAOPHQ010002691.1, from coordinate 32,731 downwards.
TTACTAATCTAATCGTTAGTTATTTTTTTTTATTGAAGGTTGATTCATTAACAATTAAGGAAATACACGACAATAAATTCCTCTTAACATACACTTGAATTGTATGAAGTAACTGATAATAACAAAATGATCAAAATAAAAATATGTTATCAAAATAAAACAAATAAATAATAATAATAGTATGAAAAATAAATAAAAATATTAAATAAAAAGGGGAAGGAATAGTAAGTCTGCACTCTTTCATAGTTACTCTAGAGGTCATTAAATATTTTCAGTTCTTCATAAGCTCTGAGGAGGACCACGATGTTAAAATGTGATAAATATTTTATAGTATATATAAATGCTTAACATAGTGTTTATTAGTAGGTTAGTAATGATGTAATGTATTGTTGATGTTTTAATAATGATGACTTCACTATTAACAAATACGTTGTAAATGCTCCAAAGCGTTTAGTTATTATAAAGTGTTACCGGTTTGCTTGATTTGTACAGTACACTGCACACACCTGACTGAGAAATATAAAAATAATAAATGAAATAAAACGACACAAGGGAAAACACACGGATAATCATGTTCTGTTTTGGTTTAACAGAGAAGTGCTGGAAGGGCTGACAAGACAAGGAACACAGATACCACTGTTAAAAATCAAATATGAGACGATTTTTTCTCTTCTCTCTCTTTATCCACAGCGCTGCGCGTCTCTCCGTCCGCTACACCCCCTCCTGCCCTGCCCTTTTGAAGTAATTGGGCCAGACATTGTTGCTGTCTGTAAGCGCCCTCGGATCATTAACAAGGTGGCAGTAAGAAGACAGTACATTAGGCAGGCATTACAAATGACAAACACTTACCAACGTATGCTTTCAATCCTAATGGTTCTGTTCTGAGAATTGATCCTCGTAGTAATTTCTATATAATATATATATATTTTTACTAATACTAATGCCAAGGCTTTCCAATCTTTGGTGTCAGCGTTTACCAATTGAAACTTGGGAAATCCCAACTATTCCCTTTCCATTTTTGGGTGCACAAGAAGACTTTTTTGTAAGTCTCTGCATCTCTATCGCGATGACAGCCTGATCATTGGTATCAGATTAAGACTAAGAAAATCAGTGGTATCGCCCATCCCTCGTAACGGCAATCGAGCATCTGAAGTGATTCAAATTAGAGGGAAAGACAGAGAGCGAGGGACAGCCAGAGACAGCGAGAGGGAGGCAGAGAGAGAGAGAAATTATCTGCTTAGTATTCTTAGTTGAAAGTACCTACAAGTGATGAAGGGCTCCCGCCTCAGGGCTGTGGTTTATAACAATGCTCAGGATCAGTCAGAGCACAGATGAAAGAAGCGCTAATAGCTTCTTAGCTTCTCTTAACGCTAATATACCGTGAACCTCTCATGGAGAATCTAAACTCATGGTAATTCACACTCATCCTTTTAAGATATGACGGTCTATTGTTTGACTCTACTTTAGGTTTTTTTGTTGTTGCCTTCTATGGATTGGTAAGGTGTCGAAAACCAAGGAAACCGGGTAGAGAGGGAGAGAACCAGGGAATCACACCCGGGTTGGGACAAGACCTTTTGACGGCATGTTTAACCCACCAGCATCCTCGCAGAGCCGATGGGTAAGCGCTGATGTTTCTTTATTCTCTTTCACTGAAGCTTAGTCCTGTCTAGCCAAAGTGTGGGCATATCTCTACAGCCGCTCTAATAGATCCTCTGGCGATGATGCGTCCGGATCCGGCTTGAGCTCTCCGCTCTCTATAAACATGGTCTCTTCATACAAACACATGCTTGGATAACCTGTCCTCAACCTGTCAGGTGGTACATGGTGGTACATCTTCCCCCTCCCATTATCCGCTTTAGAGCACATCAGACTCGGGTGACCAGTCGTCAGGGTTTTCCGGGGACAGTCAGTCCCCGTTTCTGGTGGCCTGTCCCCGGAAATGTCCCCCGTATGGTATTCTAAAAATATATTAATAGATATTTAGATGGCAAAGGTTGTAGCTTGCTCATGAATATTCATTTTGAGACAGTTGATAATTAATCTTTTGTCTATCTGACGGGCTGTGACATGAACGCGCCACATGGGAGGTCTGCTCGAATGCTCGGCCAGCTCAAACGTCCTCTCCCTGCTACTGCCATGGCATTTGTGGATCACCTTCATATGTGTAGATTACAGGCAGATATCATCCTATAAGACACGACATATGATACGACGATAATATTCTCACAAAAAAACGACACTACTGCTCTGTTTTAATGCCCATCATGTGCACCTCTGCTCTGTATCTTCGGCTTTCTGGATTGATATTTAGGACGGTTAGATTCAGCGGTTGTCCCCCCTTGAAGTGACCTATAGTCAAAGAGATGTTCAAAGAGACAGAGAGGAGGAATTTCAGAAAGAGACCATTTTGAGATTTAAAAGAAGAAACTCTTGCGAAACCCGGAGAATGAGGTCGTAGGAATGGGAGACCCTTGTTCTTCTGGTAGCCATGGCTACCGCATGGCCTTCACCAATGCCGATACCCAAGCTGCTTTTAGGTGAGATTGCGCAAACATATATACAGACTCACACACACAATTAACCCGGCTCCGGCCGCTGCGAGCGCACACTCAGGCTGTACGATGGTGGAAAATCTGGAGTTTGTGCTTGAGTCTCTGCAGTCTCATGTGGAATGAAGCATGCTATTTGAGGTCTAATATTTTGCTTTTGGCAGAAAAAGCAGCAGCTAAAAGATTGATGATAAGCAGATTTGTGTGGAAAATCACTGTTTATATAGTGAGTAAATATGGAAAGAAGATCCCTTTTTCTGATAATGTCTTCAGTTGTTGTGGCATATTCAGACAAAGTAGAAGTGGGAAGGTCTATTCAAGGGAGATGCTCCTGCAATGCGGTGATATGTGAAATGACACCAGTGTGTTCCTTTAACATGCAATCAAAGTGTCAAAGGGACGCCTGTGCTGCTATGATACAAAACTAAAAATAATAATATCAGGTGTCTAACCGCAACCGAATCATTTGTTACTACTCACTGCTCCGACCATCACTACTCTTAGGGATCTCTTAAAAGGCAACAAACACACACATAACATGGCAACAGCAGGCGGGGAGCTGGGCACGTAAAGTATTTACGCTTCACACCGGCTCCAACAGATGATATCATATCGCCGCCCAAGCGTCCCTCCATTTGCTCTCTGGGGTTGGACATTGATTTTAGGATGTCACCAACGCCTCATAAAATCACACATCAAATCCGACATACATATCACATGTATGCCGAATGCGGCGGACCCAGACTTAGACAGGCTTTCCTCGTCTGAACGTGCCTGAAGGCCATGACTGCGGAGATAGGGGGTCTCATACTGATGAAATTAATTGGCTCATTAAGCAAAATAACATGTTACATGCCATGCTGCTTTTATTTGAACTCTGTCGTTATTATAACTATATTTATGGCATTTTTTTGCATTAAATTATTGCTTCTACCCACTTGTGCACAATACAGTAGCCTGGCCACCTGCTGTGGCGGTATACAGATTATGAATCATGTCCTTATACGCCGTCAGCTGTTGACAGTTCAACTGCTCAGCGAGGGGGTTGCGGTGTGGGGGGGGGCTAAAGGTGGGTTTATGAAAGCATCACTTATTTTCGTGATGATGTGCGTCGTGTTTTCTCAAAGCACATAATATATTGTATGGTATGAGTATAAATACGTACCACTTGCCTGCCTCTGTTAGAATATGTATACTTCCCGTGACCGATATATAGCCCATCACAATGGATGAGGATAAAAGAGCAAAATGTAGATGTGTGCATCTGTGTCTTTTCTATTTATGTGTTTGCATCCAAGGGTGTGTGTGTGTGGGTGGGTGTGTGTGCCTGTGTGAAAGAGAGATTGCCACAGATGTTGTATCAGGGGACGGGATCTTACAAGGCTACTGGCTGTAACTGAGAAGTGGGAACAGCAAAAAAACATATGCTGCACTTTTATCATCCCAGTGCATTCCAGTACACACACACACACACACACACACACACACACACACACACACACACACACACACACACACACACACACACACACACACACACACACACACACACACACACACCATCATTAATCAGCCATGCATTATTAATGTGCCACTGGTATAGCATCATTTGCATACTAGTTGCTGGGCCAATGCCAGTTCTGTTTGGTTTATATTTATAGAGGAACTCTAACAATTTACTCTTGAATTGGTTAAACATGAGACTGTCACCTTACTGTTTATGTCTTACTACTGAGTACAGAACTACAGAAACCATACTGTTTATTTACTGACTTCAATAATCATTTTCAACAAGTCACACTCAAACTTTTAATTTGAAACAATTATGCAATTATTTCTCCAAGTATATTAAGGCTTGCCTGTGATTGTAGGATTTTAAGAATTTGCCTCAGACCACATCGGCGGCGAGTGAACAAACTATTTCCGAGGAACGCAACGAGAAATAAGCAATTACTGGCGCTATTGTGTAAAGTGTTTTTAAATCTTCCACAGGATATGCAAAGGACTCAAATGCGCTGGCCCTGATAAATACTGCAAGCATAGCCCACTGAGAGGGTTTGACCTCCTCTGCTCGATTAGATTATTGTTACTGTTATCAAATGAATAACGTTTGCTTGACTTGTACAGCAGGAGAGCAGAGGCTGTTAAGAGCTATGGGCGGCTTTCTCCTCCATTCCATAGCTGACCTCTCCAATGAATGATGCGTGTTCATTCACGAGGTCGGCTATACAATGGAGAAAAAAAGCCGGACCTCTTCCAAACTGGTTTTGTGTCCTTGCATAAAAATGCTGAAATGATATTTGTATTTATTAGTCATAATAACGGTATGTTCTCCCTACCCAGCTGATACGTTTATTTTTATTTTTTTTACAATCAACGTTTAAATCAGGTGGATAATACGACCAAAGCACGTAGTCTGGTATTGAAAATGGCCCTTTTACTGCAGAGCACAGCAGTGGTGGTGTTGCACATGATGACATTAATACCCCAGCTCAGTCTTGAACATAAGTAGAAATCTTCCTCAACACGTGAGAGCCTTTAGGTTTAATACGAGAGGGAGAGGAGCAAGTAGCTCTCAGATGCTGTGACCCACAAGTCCCTTCAGCGACAAGAGGGCTTTCATACACTTGCCAACGGTGTGTGCGTGTGGCTCAATGTGTATGGGTTTGTGGACAAAGGCTTGAACTTGGTAGAATAATAAAAAAAACTTTTCTCTGTACCTATGCTGATCTCCATATTGTGCATATTTTGGCCTATACATTTCCATTTTTTCTCATTTCATTCACTGTCATGGTAGCGATGAACTAGCCAGCACATGGTTCAACTGTAAGCCTACAGGTGGCTTCGATTCCATGCACACGTATGAATTACAATTCTCATGCGATTATGAATTTGCTAATTAATTTTGCTTTGGGTTATAAAATCCTTGCCGACAGCCTCATGGGGCTTTGTGGCCATTTTGTTTATCTCCGTCTAACCTTGTCCTACGTTGGTGGACTTGTGCCATCGCGGTTTGTATGGAAGTGAAAATCAGTCCTTCTCGCTGAAAGCAGTCATAATTGGTTTCTAAAGAGGAGTAATTTATCAGCTCAATAAATTTGCGTTGATTTTGGAGTGAAAAAGTGTTCAGCTGAATAGGTGTGCGTGTGTGTGTGTGTGTGAGTTGTGTGGCAATGATTGCTCTCAAGGGTACAAAATAGGTCCTCTAAATGGTATTATTTATTCCCACAAATACATTTCACAACCATCTAACTAACTACCTAATGCAAGATGAGCTCAAAGACAATAGAGGATGAAAGTATATGGTATTTGTTTAGGGGTCCATATATGGTCCTCATTGGACAAAGTTCAATGTAAACACAACCATCGTCTGGGAAAATAAATCACATAATATTCTTTATCATGTCTCATAATTGCGAGTGGTTGAAGATTGAATCATTTGGTGAAACAAACGTTTTCATCAGGACACCGGCACTAATTCACAAGACCAACCGCTGTTATCCCTGCCCCCCCGACCTCGTCTCCTGGTTCGCATGTTCAGAAATGTCTGGAGCAACACAGACCTTTCCTGTTGCGCTTCATCCCCCCTGCAAGTAGCTGTGAACAACACAGGTCTGTCAGAAGCCGGTGGGATAGAGGAATCACTTGGGCTCACCATTGTTATCTACTGCCTGGACTCACAGGTCAGCCTCTAAACACTTGGCTCGACTAGAGACGGAGGACAAGCTTCCAGGTTTCGTTGCTAAAACTGGGTGGAAACAATTACAGTTTAAAAAAAAACAACCTGCAAAAAGTCTCTATGGTGGCCCTTCATCTTTGCGCGGTGACATGCATAAGTTGAGAACCAGAACCAGTTGGTAAACAAGCCAACACGTCTTTCTTGTCCTGGGTTAACATGTTTAAACAACGTCGCTGTAAATCCTTAATTGCGCCAATCTTGTGGACTGGGGACGTCCATTTTCAATGTTTTAAAAAGATCTCTCCGTGTTACAAAGTGATTCTCGATATATTCACTTTGTTTCACTATGGAGGAGAATTAGGGGGAGGGCATCATTAGTTAGGCATCATTTCTGGTAAAATGTGGGTTTGCTAGCGGCCGTTCTCGCCGCCGTTCTAGCAACTAACTCTTTTTAGAAAACCCCAGACGATTGGTCGGTGGCGAGATCTCCAATCGTGAGACTATCTACTGCCTCTCTTTCTCACATACACTTTCGCACACAAACACACACACACGTATGTTAGTTTTGGAAATTTTAAATCGATATTGTGTCATTTGCATTGTGCACTATGTGTGAGAGAGAGAGAGAGAGAGAGAGAGAGAGAGAGAGAGAGAGAGAGACAGAGACAGAGAGACAGAGAGAGCAAGAGCGCATTATATGGCAGAATGCTAGCTGTGCAAGGGCATTAGACCAGCATAAGATGTTAGGAGTAACTGCTTTATTAGGAAATGATATAACTCCAGTCAAACTCCATGGAGCAGAGTGTATAATAGAAGGGAATAGCATACATTAGCGCATGAAAGAAGTGGATTCAACACTTTCCCAGACCGATCTATGATGCTTTGTCTACAATTTATATCAATGGAACGGCCAACACACACACAGACACACACACACACACACACACACACACACCAGAATTTAAACGGCAATTCTCTCCTGCAGCCATGCACGCCCTTCTGTGTAGAGCTCCATTTGCTCTGCAGGTGATTTGGTTTTGGAGGCTGGAAATTAAAGTAGAGAGGAGGTCAGGGGAGGGGAGAGTAGACACGTCCAGTACAATAGAAGGAACTAATGGGGATTGAGGGAGGTTAAGGAAAGCAAGGTGGTGGTGGTGGGGGGGTCTGTCTTGAGTATGTGTGTGTGTGTGAGTGCTTACTTGCGTGTGTGTGTGTGTGTGTGTGGGGACGCTAGGTAAACCAACTCTCATTTGAGCAGAAATGTATTTTATTTTGTATTTTCGATGGAGATGATACCACACATTACTTACCGCGCCCATGTCATTAACTGCTGCTGCGTATTTACAGCTCCACATAATATTTGGATAACAATACTATAATAAGGGGAAGTATATCATGTGATATAATGAATGATACAGTATTGCCATACTGTACTACCTGCACCAACTACACCCCCCCATCCCCAACAAGTTTGTTTTCTCAAAGCCAAACCAGGCTGCCAGCCCTATTCTTCCAGATTTTGCACTTTCATTAGACTTCCTCGTGTCTTACAGACCTGCAGTTCAATATAAAAAGGTGCTTTTTTTTCATTTTCAAGTTTTGGATCCAATTTTTAGATTCACTTCCAGTCAGTTAAAAACAACGAACTGCCACTTTCTCTCTTTTATTTTAGGAGATGGGCCAAGAACCTTCAGGGGGTTGTTCAAAAGATCAGCCTTGCCAAATCGTTATCAGGTTTAGTAAGGAAGCCGTTTATAAATCTCCCCTAAAATCATGAGTGACGTCTTGCTTTAATTCTCCCCGCACCAGAAATGAAGGATATTGCGGTGTCAAATCGTATTGTTATTAAATCAAGAAGCCTTGGCCAGCTATGCCAATAGCCAAATTGCGGTTGATAATTTTAAAAAGGTGTTCTACCAGGAAAAAATACACAGTACAGTACATGCTACCATGATACCTAAAAACTGAAATATTTATTTACTTAAAACTAAAGTTTGTCTTTTCATCAATTGTCTGTCCCAACTGGCAATAAAATGCATCTTGGATAACCAGATTCAACAGTCAGAGGTTGTCATGGATACAAATAACCACATTCAAATTCTTGTGTGACAGCATATTCATCCACAACCCCATTTGTGATCCACATGTGTGTACCACTATGTGGCTCTGTTGGCACGGCAGCCACCTCTCAAGTCTGCTCAACCCATTGAATGTTATATTCTCAATCATTTCCATCGGTTTAAAAGCAGCACGTAAAGGAGCAAAGTCAAGGACAAAAATTCGACAAAATGCACACCAGTCTTGACATTATAGGAACTGCATTACACCGTGCATTACAGTACACCACCATGCCATACCACCATGCAAAGAAAATATCTGGGTCAGATAATTAAACCTCAGAGAAAGCAACAACTCCAACACTAGATTATTTTTCTATTACCATTTTTGATTGGCTCAATTTGTTCAATCTGTAATGAACTGAATCTAATGAATCGGTAATCAAGGGCTCAGGTTACAATTACATCCCAAAAAGCCAAAAAGCAGTGGGGAAAATGGCGTGGGGGTGCAATGTTTAAAAATACACTCTTCAAAATGCCACTGATAATCAAATGGGGTGACAAATTCCCTTTAATTAAAAGGGTGATTTCTGACATGTGTGTTAGGGAGGTGCCATTCAACATACATGATAGTAATGTGGTGCTGTCCCTGCACTTTGCTTTAAAACCCAAAGCACACAGAGTGCAGATTTTGATTTATATATGTTGTGTGACTCAAAAAAGACAGATATAAACATGTTATTCTACCGGCACAAAGCACAACGAATACACATTTTGGACACGAAAATGCATAAACATTATTTTGGTCTGTTCAGACACAGCCGTGTGCTTAGTGTTTAATTACGCGAACCATGTTCTGGAAGGACATACAAATGCCATGAGCAATTCACATCCATGAGCATTTCTCTGTGCATTTGTCTCCTACATAAACGTCAGACAATCGAGTCAATTAGCTACAAAGGAATTACAGAATCATCCAAAATTGTATTGCACAAAGGCTTTCCCATGCAACATCTCTGGGGCCACTGACTGTAAAATACAGATTTTTAAATTCTATTATGGCATTGTGGAGTAATCTTTTTGCCATATCACCACTGGATGGAAATCGTAAGCCTGCTGGGTTGCATCCCAGTGTGTATTATCCCGCAAGCAAGGCAATTGGCTTCTGTGCGATTGTTTTTAAAGAAAGACATTGTTCTAGATGCAGACAAATGGCTAACATTGCTAAGCCCCCCTTCTGTCCTCAGCCATATTGAGATTACTCTGCACAGAATGAATAGGAAATGAAGCCCCGCAGTGGCACATAAAGTGTACGTAAGCAGGCGCGATGAATAAGAATGACATAATCTTCACCTGCTGAGCGGTCGTTAAATGTATAATACAAAAAATGCATCCATGGCTGCTTCAAAGAGCATGTTGAAAGCGGTGTCCCAGACATTTGACTCTTTCTTTCTTTCTTTTTTCATTCCTTCGTCTGGCCCAGAATAGAAAGCAGCTAATCTGGTATTTAACACTACAGAAGACAACGGGGACAGCAGAGCCAGAGCCGGTCTAGGACTGCTTACACAAGCGTTTGTCACTGACCTCCTGAACCCACTGAACTTCCCATTGAATGATTTGCTTCAATGAATGTAACCTTCAAGCCAAATATAATTCCTCTTACAGTCGGCTGCTTTGTCAGGGATCTCTCTTTGGTATCACTGGTCTGAATACATCAGCACCCACACCAAACATGACCAGCACCTGCATCCAAAATGCAGGACTGGATTTGAAATTGGAATTGCTGGTCCTCAAATGTATTCAACAAAGCTGTGAGATAAGGAACCGTATTGCTTTGCCTTTTGAGCCATTTAGACTCAGCTATAGGCAAGTCATTAATGACGCAAATTAACTTCCCCTAAAGCCATGATATCCACTTAATAACTCAAGAGGGAGTGAGATAAGGTGAGGGACGTGTTAGAATACAGGAGAGAGGAGAGGATGGGAGAGGAGGGAAGGGGAAGGAGGGGAGGGGAAGGGAGGAAAGGCAGAGGCAATCAAGTAAGCAATCTACAAACCAACCAACTAACATTGCATAGATGTATTTCATGTATATTTATATATATTTAAAATACACCATTATGATGTTTGTCATTCTGCTACTGGGCTTTTACCGAACAAAAGCAGCTTCACTATGTCAGTCAATATCTGAAAGTCTATATAATATAATAAAAGACTATTCCAGCCCAGCTTTATGAATATTGCTCGCTGTAAGCAAATGTATAAACCTGCAATCCTTAATATGTGGGCTACGACACCACTAACAACAAACTTCAACTCAATCTTATTCTAAGGCCAGACACATCTAGTGCTGCATGTAAACAACAAACAATAAGGTTATTGTGTCCATAAAAAGTAACACTTTTTAGAGTCGATTAATCTAATCTGAAATATTTATTAGCAAGATATTAGATTTCAAAATATACTATTCTATCCATTCATATGCATGTTAAATCAGCTTTTTAAATCTTTTTTTTGTTTAGCATTTTCATATCAAGGTTTTTGACTTTGGTGCATAGGCATTTCAACAACAACACTGTTTGCTGTGAGTTTCCATCGCATGACCAAACATAATAAAAAATAAAGAACGACATTCGCGGAGCAGCCAGCCATCCGTACCGCCATTCGGGGGGGGGGGGGAATGTTGGTTTAAAATAAACACGTTGCATAATGAATTGCCCATTTAAACATCACTAAACACCCTGCCCATTTGCTGCCACGCTGTGCTAAACAGTGTTCCAGTAGATATTACTACCGGTTACACCGACGGAGCGCAACCGGAGCACGCGTCCTGTACCTATATCCAAGCCAACAACACTTCAGCAACCGTGCTAACAGCAGTCGCTGCTGCGCTATCGCCGCCAACTCTTTTCTACGGCTGAGTAACGTTCGACACGCTGCGCCTGAAGACACACTCGTCTCATCGTGCAGCAATCACAACTTCACTGCACTCCAATCTCGACGCTAAGCAGCAAATGAGGTGGGGTATTTAAATGGCTCCATTCACCTCTATGCTGAGCTATATATATATATATATATATATATATATATATATATATATATATATATATATATATATATAAATAAAACTGTATATAGCACAAGATAAAAAAGAGGACAAAGTTAAGTCTACAGTAAGAGAGACTTGAAATATATATAAAAAGAAAGAAAGAAAGAAAGAAAGAAAGAAAAGAGCGCTAGAGATAGAGAGACGTTGCCAATTTGCTTTCAGGTTTTAGGTAGAAATTGGTTCAATTTAAGTTTGGCTAAGGTCAAAATAAGGATCGTAGGCGCTATTATCGACCAGTCCAACCGCCATTAGCTGTAATGTGTCTGCGCTGTCCTCTGAGCAGGAGTTGATTGGGACGACATGAAAGAAACAAGACATGCTGGCACAAAATCTGGCCCTAAGGCACAGTGAGAAACACACAACATCTGTGCAGCTACATCCACCGGTGGGTGCATCTGTGCATAGGTGCGTGAATAACTGGGTGGTTGGTATACATTTGGGGGGCAGTGTGTGTGTGTGTATGTGTGTCTATGCAGCACAAGGAGTGAAGTGTTTCACAACAGTGCGTGGCTCAAGTAGGAACTAAAAACAGGTTGTCATGGTATGTTTTGACCATCTGTTTTCATGGAGAGCATTGCATAGTGCACAGTATCTATCCATACAATTTCCATATGCCAAATGCCATAGTTTATTTCCTATGGTGTACTGTTTATTCTTATGGCACTTTCACACCTATAATTCGGTAGACTTGGGCCGATTCAGGGGTGAAGTTGATACCTTGTTGCATTTTCATTTGGTTCGCGTTCATAAAGGATTTTGTCAAGCGAACCAAACAATGTAAACACACGTCACGTTGTTGAATGGGTTGCATCGTCTATTTGACAGAAAGTACGAGGGAAACTCACAATGCTTCCTTGTTGTGGACAATAATAATGCACAATTTTGTGCAGTCTTGGGTATTTTCATTTTGCTTTGGTGTTATAAAAATGTGGTGGTATAAAAATAACCCCATTTCCACCATTCGGTCACTGAATAATTGAATAACTTGTTTTTGTGAGTGACAACAAGCAGTTGCTTTATGTAGTTTTACCGCGACTCATTTTAATATGGAAAAGTTCACAGTGTACCTTGCTGAATGTTAATTCATTCGACCCACAATGCATTGTTTTTTTGGTTCGCATGTTGGGTCGGATCGCGTTCACACCTAAAGCGAACCGAACCAGAGTTCACTTGGAGTTCAAATGAGTTCACCCCACCCCAAACAAACCGTACTATCGGGGGAAGCGCTCCAGAGTTTGATTAAAATGGACGCAAAAAAATAATTGTTTGAGTTTATAAAATCTCACCGCATGTGTTGGACTACAGTTCACCCACATGAAGCAGAATTCTGACTTGATTTGTGCTAACGCAATACAAACGACCCGTTCTGTATTCATCACAAGAGGTACATTTTAGCATGAAATCTTCCTATCGAATTAACCGCAAATGCAGCACTTCACACCTCCGCATTTATCACCTCGGTAGGCCACACAGTCGGCTAATTCCATAGAACACTTAAGAAGTATTCATGAGACAAAATTATTATTATTACTTTTCATTTGCAGTTGCTAAACAATGGAAAAGGGAATGATTCACACATTTGATGTGGCTGTCAATGCGCCCCCACAGAGCTTGAACAAACATTGCTATTCAAGTGTGTAACGGGCAGAGATATGCAGCCATTAATGTATGTGATAGGCATATTTCATTTAGAATATTTAATACAAGATATTGGATACATATATACTATCTGTTTGATATGGAAGCTGCTGATTGCATAGGTTGTTTTTTTTTAACAAGCGGTAGTTATATTACAATATTAAATAGCAACTGTATATGTGAAGATTTATTTATTCATGTGTTACAGCAAATATTTCGCAACATATCAATTACCCATCAAGGTTAGGGGTAGAAAAAAAAATATCCAAGAACTCTTTCCCTCTCGAAATGCAAATGGCCACCTGTGGACTTCCTTCATTCCATCAGTTGGTTGTATTATTTAAGGGAGTGGTTGACATGTGATGTATTTCCACTTGGCTAGCTTTAGCTACAATGCATCTGAGTGATCTGATCACAAACAGGTCTACTGTATGGTCATCTTTTTTTAAATTTGTATCTGCTTAATGACCCGGGAGGCATCTTAATTACAAGGTATTTCAAACTCAACTATGTGGGGAAGTATCTTTATTGTCTTCACAGAAGGTCTGCAATGACATACTGCTTGGTTCCTCAGTAGCACTTTGGGATTGATTTTTTTATTTCGATTTTCATACTGTAGTTGCAATTGTCAATCACTTGCATACCTACGACATCATGCAAACCTGCCACTCAATGTGTGTTTTACTTTCATTATTTTTTTGTCGTAACTGTATCTGAAGTCAAGTCATCAAGCTACTTGGTATTAGCTGAATGAATGATGATTGAATTTTCGGGATATTGAAAAGGAAACACAAGCTCTCCAAGTGACAAGTCGCTGGAGAGGCACATGTGACATGACTACCATCTCATCCCTACCTGGATATATGCGTCCAGGCCCTGGGAGACTCCGACGGGTTCCACTGGTCATAATGGACAGAAGACAATCGAGACAAGCTGGGCAAAATGCTTGATCCCCCACTTTGCAGCGCATCAGGAGCAGGGGGTCCAGAGAAGAAGACAGAGAGGAACACGGTCTGGGGGCCAGGGGTTTTGTTGAGAGAGGGAGGAGAATGTCAATGAACACATCGCTATATAAAACGGAGGATGCCATGGTCATGGTTCTTCAGGGAACCAGCTAGCTGATGCAAGCGAATACAATAAAATGGATACAGAAAGCACTGTACTGAATGCACAGACAGAAGCGTTTGGACATTCCTGCCAGGGATCCTGATTAAAAAAGCTTATTGAGATAGACCATCCTTGGTTAAAGACCCTCCTGAATCTATAACGTGCTTTTAACTTAGTTAATTGGAGGGCTTTTGGCATCTACTGTGCATTATAAAATATTTAATAGTTACTTACTTTACTAGATGTTGATTGGGGGGAGGGGTTGTTTCAGTACTTGAATGTCATCATAATGTTCAAAACTAGGGTGCCATCCACAAGATCAATCAATCACCAGACAATACTTTTCCCATTGCCTCACCTTGATGAAGCTCAAATGGCCGCTGATCATTTCAATGGAGCTTGTTTTTCCTGCACATTAGACAGAGGGATATCAATAAAGTTAGTTTATTACTACCATCACTACCGCTCAAACTTTAGTCAATGCTGAGTAATAGGCCCAACATTTCTGGATCTGGAAATGGCTAATCTTGGATCTACTATGTTATAGCAGAACTTCTGGGGGGAGATGGCACAGAGCCTGTGCCGGAAAAAAACAACTGCAAGGGACGAAGTTACACCGCGTTTCCTGTTGTAAAGATCCTGCCCCAACCCCACTCACTACCTATTTTTGCTTTGTGTGGTTGGTGTAATATTTGTCACCTGTGTTAATTAGTAATTTTGTTTATCTTTGTTTCATGTATTTAAAATCTCTAGCTTCCAAGCCTGAGCTGGCTAGCCCTGTTCTGGACCTGCTCCTGCTACCCATGTTCCTGACCTCCTGTCACGACCAAACTATGGACCCAAACCCAAATGCACAACTCTTCAGACCAAAAGTTTAAAAATAAAGTTTTATTAAACAAAAATAACTCTTTACAAAGGAAGAAACTCTACACTAATCTCAGAAACTAAAACTCACAATACTAAAGCTAGACTTAGAAAAACAAATGAACAAACTGAAAATCACTCTGAGGCTAAACTAGGAATACGAAAACCAACAGAAAATCACTCTAGAATAACAAAGTAGCAAAGCAACAAGACCTGACAATGAAATGGATAAAGCACTGGTTCTCTGACATGGGACAAGACGAACTGGCACAGGACAAAGGGAGACACAGGCTATATATACACACACAAGGTAAGGGCACAGGTGGAAACAATCAGGGCAGAGACAGGTAATCCTAAAGGCGGGAAAACAGACAAAGGGAGAAAGTAAAACTGGCAACAATGGACACAGACAGGAAGTGGAACCAAAATAAAACAGGAAATCACAAGACAACAGACACAAGACAGAACTGAAGGAATTAACTTAACACAGTTTTCTGGACATGACACCTTCCTAGCCCTCCACCTACCCTGAGTCTGATCTCTGCATTTGGGTTCACTTCCCTGTGCAAACCATGACACCTATTCCGTTCTGCTACGGCGATATTCTACCAAAGAAAACTCATTTGCGCGAGTGGATGAGGTTTTCAGAAGAGGACATTTATTTCTACAGTGGCCAGTCTATACAGTGTTGATTTGAAACCTTTACAGACTTTTATTTTTTTTAATTTTTTTTACAGTTTACTACTGCTGGCCGAGTTTGTGTTCACCAATTATGTGTTTACAGTTCCTCGCCTCCATCAACATGATTGGTCGAAACAAATATGAAACGAAAGTGAAACCCGAAGATCAGGAGAAAAATGTCAGGAGAACTAGACATGTGGATTTTCTGAAGAAAATGCCTTTGTGTGAAGGGGCCGTGGCTTAGGAATCGACGTAGCTGTGGGGGGTTAGAGTAATGAGTGATAGACTATATATGTACCCATGTTTGTTCTGCTCTGCCCCTACAGCGCCTGTTTTTATTCCCCAACCCTTCGTAGCAGAGTCAATTGCTACAGCTTTATGCTACAGATTTGTTTTACACATGTAAAAAGCTATACTTTGTGTGTTTGACAAGGTTTATTACATCTAAAATTATTTGACAGCCACCAAATTGGTTTCACTGACTCAACAAAACAGTTTAATTGAAATAAATATATTCAATCTTAACAAATGCCTTTCAGGAGCCTATTGAATACACTATTGCAACCCGCCTACTGACACAATTCGCCTAATGACAAAGTGATTGACAACCGATTGTAGATGATGATTGCTCAGGTTAATATTTCATTGATACGTAATTCAAGCCTTCTGACCACGCTCCAGACCCAGACCTACGGTTATGTCCATAAGTTACTTACAATTAAGCAGCGTTTCATAATCAGGAGCTTGCTTTTTGTGTCTATGCTTCCAGCAGTTATTTTTTCCAGCAGCAAACATTTTCTGTCAGCATCTACACGATTAAAGACAAAGGTAAAGGTAAAGCGATAAACGATAAAGGTAAGATTATTCTTATTTAGTGTGCTTAAACTGTAGTCTTCATTGCAGTAATGGTGGCTGTATGCTTCTTAAACGGACATGACTATGTGTTAACTTGGTTCAAACCATACAGGTGGTTTAGCCTAGTTTAGTTAGGGGTCCATTCTGTTTGTTTCCTTTACATAGAAATTACCAAAATGTTGCTTCAAATAAACATTTGCAGAACTGCACATTTAACAGCATATTTAACCCAAATAATGACTGGGCATACAGTATGCGTGCGTTGTCATTTTGGTATGCGCAATTCAATTGGCTGCGTCTAAGGGGGTAAAGCTTCCTGGACCCTTATAGTATGACGCCACACCATGTGACTGTGAGCTGGAATGAGGGGTTTGTGTAACATGTCAGTATAAAATTGTATTATTGCAGGCACAAATAAAGCTATGCAGTGCAAATTCTGCCAGTTCTCCTATTCAACACAGGAGGTCCTTTTGAAGCACCATTGAGTGCAACACACAGGAGGAAAACGCTGGTCCTGTATTACATTGATTGTGTGAGTGTCTTCAAAACCTGTATTGGATTGAGATCTTATCTCTGAAGATCACATTAGCAGTATCTAACTATAATGGAAGGAGTCTCTGTATGTCTCGCTGTCCTTCAATTTTCTCGACAACCGTGCATCCGATCGTCTTCACACTTGGCGGGTGTATTGCTTAGGACCCAAGGAAGTGCAGTGTCGACTGTGAAGTTCTTTGGATGAGGTTCTCATGAACACTGTAAGCAGCAATACCGGAGGCCAAGCAATCGGGCATGTTTGGAACGGGCACTGCACTTGTTTTAAAAAATGAAAACAAAAAAAAGTTGTTAACTGTGAGTACAGAAACAATCTGCAATGAGGAAGTGCAGTGTCCTTTTTTTAATTGTGACTTTAAAACAAACCATCATAAAAGCATTCGCTCTCACAGAAGTAGAAATCACAAAACCTATACCATCCAGGAGATTCAAACATATGTCAGAGCAGAGCCAGAATTGGACCAGTCATGTGATCGAGAGCTTGAACTCCAAAGGACCATATTGCATATTAATACATTTGAAGATACAACAACCTCTCCTGTTCCTGTTAGTTAGGGGGTTAAGTCTCAACAGGAGAGTTGAGAGGTTTTAAGTGAGGTGTCTAAAAACACAAACTTATTATTTCTCTTACACTCAAGTCACCATGTATTCTGCGTCCCCAATTGTTGTATCGTTTGACAATATTCTATGTGCACACAGCTGATCAAGACCAAGCTTTTGCTAGGTGCCTGTTTTACATGGACTCCAAGTTGTTCAGATGAGGTTAATGTGGTTATTACTGTTCTTTAATCGTTCATCTTGAAAATGCAAGTTGAAGTTGTTGAGCTGAATACATTTTGCATAAAGCTTCATCTTGTTACTAAGTAAATGACTAACTAAAGTATAAGTAATTTACCCTAATTTAAAATACAAAGTGAAACAAACAAATACATTTAGTTTTTCCAACAAATAGTAAGTTAAATTTACTTAGCATTTTTCAGTAGGAGAATCTAAAATAATAAAATTTTCCGACAAAGAATAGAGAATAGTTAGATGAAGTTATAGAAACTGCCCTTGAAACTTACAAATCTGAGTTGGGGTCAAAACTTGAAAATCTCTTGTAGTCAGTTGCCTTATTTTTACTCTCAACTTTTCCTTTTTTTACAGTGTGGCCTAAAGGGTGCCTCTGCACAGATGGAGAATACAATTCCACAAATTACCATTTCTGTCTCCCCATTTTCCTCTCTCTATAACTAATTTCTTCCAACAACATCAGTAACGTGGTAAGCACGTGACTTTACAGCGCTTCCAGGAGAGATTTGGTCTAGACGAAAACCTATCTCTAGTCAATCTAGATTGAATGTGTTGTACACTACCTTCAGAGGTGGTTTTGAAATCGGTCATTTACAACCGGAGACAACATATATCCAAGATTCAAAACGCCTGTGTGAACAGGGCCCATGTTTTCTGTTACCAAAATGGCCAGATCAAGACTAGACTTGCAACCATGTGAATGTCACTCTGGAAGCTTCTTGGATAACGTCTGTATGTGACCAAAACTGCCAAAATATGTTTTGCTGTGTCTCAAACAAGGTTATTTCAGAACATGGTTAAGCCTTCCAGACTTGACCCATGATTAGCAAGAGCAAGCAAAGCCCATTTAACGTCAGACCTTTCAAGGCCCAGTCAGAAAGCATTAGGAAATAACTACGCAAGAAAAAACAAATTTGCTTGTAGGCCTACATCCCAAGAGGAAACCAATAGCCATGAAACTCATAGCAAGAACTCAGCATCCTTCTTTTTGTGTAGATATGATGGACTAGACACTGAGGAAACACTGGAAACCTGTGAAATGCCGTTTTTATTCTTATTATTAAAATATATACATGAACAACTTTTTCAGGACGCTTTTGTGAAATTTCGACATGTGAATATATGTGAAATATTCCTATACATTGTTTATTTATTCCTATGTTTTTTGTTAGATCCATTTCTTTACAAGGCTAAAGGTCTTCCAGTGTCCTTCAGTATACAGTTTGGATTGATCCTGTAATATGAGATCGATATCCGCTCCCTTGATGTGGTCAAGAGAAAACTCTTCAACCTCAAGATTTGGAGCACCATACGTTCCGAGACCCATTCTACACTGATGGACAGGTGTCTGGCGCATGCCAAGATAACGAGTGACTGATGTTCCCCAGCTTTACCAGTTTACCTTCTCTTCGGAGTAAAAGTACCAAAGAGAAGGTAAGAAACCTCCTTTTGAAACAATTGGATGTGCAGTCTACTACCACTCATACTCAGCGACAGTGGGCGCTGGCCCTAGTGGTTTTGTTAATTAGCAACAAGAGCAATGTGAACTGGTGACTTCATAGATTAAAGTCTGTATCACAGGCTGGTTAAATGATTTCATATCTATATACTTATATATCAATCAGATGGTTATTTTTGTCCTCATCTTGTGGTGAAGATGTACTTCGTCCTTTGTGCCACAGTGCCCGTCTGTGACAGATGCCCAAACACACAGACTGAGACAGAAGGTGTTTTTCTCTCCAATGTAATCAAATAATAACTGCCTAACTCATTCCCTTCATTTATCCAGAGGAGTTAAACACTCATGCATGATGTGGTTACCACGGAGACAGATGGTGTAACATGCATGCACCACACACACACACACACACGGTTTGCTTTTTTTGGGGTCGTCACAACACGTATACACACACACCCATATACTGACATGGGTTTGGTATTCCTCCAGGTTTTTTTTTACCGGACTATACATCGAGTCACCTTACCAACTCACTCCTGGCATGACTCTGCGTCTCTTGGCACTGCTTCCGTTGTGCGTGTGTGTGTGTGTGTGTGTGTGTGCTCATGTGTTCATGTCCCAAAAGCCCGACACAGAAGTGAAAATAATACATTCTCATATTTAAAAACCTTAAATGTTGACAGAGTAAGCACCACAAGGTCTCTCCTGTGGAATATGGATTAGCTTCTCTTTTTTCCCTTTTTGAGAGAGAACTCCTGTTTACGGCTAATCTAATAAGGGGCCTTGCTCGGGTATCTTTACACAGTGCCAATCTGCTTGTCCTTGGTGCTGACTTATCCTCCTCTGTCGCTTCTGTTGTATCCCACTGCAATATTTGTAACCCAGTGAGAGTAGCAGTACAGGGTGGGGGCCTGGGTTTTTAAACAGCCTTTTGGGCATATTAATGACTGACCCTGAAACTTCCTTGGAAGGTTTGCGAGTCAAAGTACACAGGCTTTGGACCACGTACCGCCCGTAACTAAATGACAGCTATTATGGGGGGGGGGGGGGGGGGGGAGCTTGGCAGCTGAATGGGTTAGCAACATGTATGTGCCCTTACTCTCATTGATAATGTGATAATCTAGGAAAATGCTAATAAAAAAACTATTTTTAACTTGAAAAAAAAAAAAATCGTTTTATAAACTATTTGGACAAACAAGGATTTAAAATACAGTAATACAAAAGGACACACATTAATAATAATGGCCTTTAAGAGAATACATGAAATTTGAAGGGATACCCTCCCCCCCACGCACACACCGAGAACTCAGCTACTGTACAAAAAACATTGGTGACAATGACCCATAGTTTGTAGTATGTTTGTAGCACAATAAACTGTAGCGTGAAAGTACGCACAAATTAAAAGCACAAACTGGTTGTTTTAAGACAATAAAGATGACCTGAAGCAGCGGAAAAAGGTAATACATCTTAGAACAGGAGGAAGATTATTCCACTGGGAAGGTGCTTTGTATTGGCATGACCTGTGTCCAACTTCTTCGAAAATTATAGGGAAAAAGAAGAAGGGATATTGCAAATGTCTGAGAGGATATGAAGCTATACCGGGAACCAAAAACAGGAAGGACAATTAAAATAAACACATTTGAAGATGAACTGAATCCAGTGAAATTGCCTTCTAGATTTAGGCTGCAACCAATTAAGATTGATTCATACATGGAAGAATGGTGAGTTCTATATGGACTCCTCAAAACAAATCTACATAGATCATTATATACAACATTAGAAATTATTATTTTTCTGATTTGGAAAGTAATACAATTAATTGAGCGATAAAGTGAACACAGACAGCCATATGTTCCTTTTATAATAAAATCAATATGGGGCTTACAAGAAAAAGAGTCAGTACAAAGTCCAAGATATTTGAACAAATCAACTTTATCAAGGGGTGACCCATCATCAGAGATAATATGCAAATAAAAGGGATATAAATGCCTGTGTTACGTACCAATGCTGCAGGATGTCTTATTCAATATGAGTTTTGGAACAAGTTAAAATCTATCAGAGTTAGAGGTGTAAATAACAGTGTCATCAGCACAAAGACGAACAAGACAATTTGCGCATACTTGAGGTATGTTGTTAATAGAGAGATAAAGAAGTGGTCCCAAGGTGGAACCTCATCCTTTTTAACAATTAAATAGTCAGACTGAGAACCCTGAAATATGTCCATTATAAAAAAAAGGCATTAACCCAGAGGAGAGTATTTTGAGTTAAATCAATAGAATACAGCTCATCAAGAAGGAGGTAGTGCTCAACCGTCTCAAGCCTTGGAAAGATCGATAAAAATTGCACCTGTGAGTTGGCCTTTATCAAACGATGAGAACACATCATTAGTACATTTTAGAATAACCGTGGTTGTGGAAAAGTAAGGTCTAAACCCAGATTGGAATGGAGATAAAATATTGAGCAGATTGATGTACTATGATAATTGATTAAAGATATGTTTATCAAGATTTTACCAATAGTATGAAATTGGACGATAATTATTCACATCTGATGGGTCTCCTCCTTTGAAAAGAGTAACTCATTACTACATTTCCATATGGAGGGAATTGAACAAGTAGACAGAGACAAGTTAAATACATTTGCAAGGGGGTACATTATTACATGAGCGGCAAAAAAACATCAGTAGTCAGGATTTTTCTAAAGGAAAATTAACCATTAGAAGTAATAAAGTTTGAGGAACCAGACATACCATAGAGATTAAAGTGTTGTGAAGCACAGATAATAGGAAATACTGATTAAAAGCATGGGAAATAAGTAAAGGATCAGAAATAATGTATTTATTAATTTGTATCTGGTTTATGAAACTTTTGTTAGTTTTATTGAGAATATGGTGAGAACTGTCTAGTGTTATACAAATCCTGAGACAAGCTATCTTTATAGTTGTTGGATTTTGCATTTTATTAAGTACCTATAGGTTTCCCAGTCAACAGAATCTTTAGATGAGCGATATTTGGCCCTGGCTTTCTTGACTGATAAGAGTTGTGATCTGATCCAGGGTAATTGTCTACCTTTGACCCACATTGTTTGCATAGGGGCATGTTTATCAATTACGTTAGTCATTTCAGAATAAAAGAAGTTCCATGCATCTTTAACAAAAGGAATTAACTGAAATCTATCCCAGTTAATAGAAATTAGGGATTGAATAACACAATCTACATTCATATATTTGCACTGTCTCAGTCTAACATTTTTAGAATAACTTTAATTTGAATTTTCCAGACAAAATATAACGGAGTGATCACTTAAACAATCTGCCATAACACCAGATGTATCTATCCTTTCAGGATTAGTGACAAGTATCCAATCCAACAAAGATGATGTCCAATAATCCACACTGGTAGGTTCGTTAATTAATTGAGTGAGTTTTACACTACCAAATATATTTTTATCCGTGGGGGAGGAACAATCAAGCCTGTTACCATTGATGACACCCAAGATAAGATCATGAAGAATTTTGTTAACAAAACTACGAAATTGGTAACTTGCAGGACGATCAACTCACAACACTATCCAGGGGAGGAGAAAAGGGGGTTCAGAAAAAGGTCTCAGCTTATTTGGGACAGCGGAACAGTTTTGGCTTTCCTCCACCATCACTCTCAACGTACAAGGATACAGCAGAGAGCATTTGATATCAGCTGCACAGAGATTATTTTTGACAGCATCAAACTGCAGCTGTTTTTTTAACAATTCAGCACTGAAGTTGGGATGAATAAGGACTTGAGCGCCTATATAAAAGTGAGCTCCCTTCTCTCCCTGGCCAGACGTAAAATCCTCACCTTGACCAGAATGGGTCTAGGAGCAGATCTAGTGCTGGAGCTGAAGGTCGGAGAGAGGTGACTTTCGATGACTGGCACAATAGAAAAGTTCTCCTTGCCAAGAAGTAGCTGGATCAGCTGATTCCACTACCCTCACTTTGTTCAGAAATATTAATAAAACAAAGGTTGGATAATCGACAATTCTCAGCGTCATCAACTTCATCCTTCAGGTAGGCATTGTCTTTATGTTTTTGGACACGTTTTGTCAGGTCATCAATGTTATCTTCATTAGAGCTCACCCTGTGTTCAAGCTCAGAGATTTGCTCACTCAGTGAAGATAAAGATCCCTGAATGTTGTTGACCAGTTTGGATGGTCTCGATTTTTAAGTCAAAATGTGTCATTTCAACGCGTCATTTCAACTTTTACAAACTCCCAGATTGTAGGGAAACCTTGGCCTGATCCATAACGAGGAGCAAACAATTATTATCTGCGCGGGGAACGGGGAACTTTTGTACTGAGACCTGCAGAGCATACACTCAAGCTGTCATGGCCATCTAGGACCTGTACACCATTTCAGACATTTTGACTTCTGTAATATGGTAAGAAAGAAACAAAAATGTATTTTGATGCTTGGGGAGTCACAAAACAGGTTTGGGATCAAGGTATCGTCAATCTCCATTAGATTTGGATGCCAAATAACTAATGTTTTTGGCATATACTGTATTGGTGAATAGGTGAGTGGTGCAACTGTGGAACTAAGCTTACCAGAAAGGCCAATTTAATTTCATGGTGACTTTAAGGTGACGCTAGAATATCACTCCAAAATGTTTTACATGCTTCTACACAATAGTGCTCCATTTCAAAACGGCTTTCATGAATTGTAAATTTGGCCCATACCACAGAAATATATTGTTCAGTGTCCATGATTTGTTCCAGTGTTGACAGATTCCAGGAACCGCTCTGCTGAGAATAGTAAACTTCTAAGAACAGTTAAACCTTCAAACTCTCAGGACTGTGCTACTGAGAGATGGGCTAGAGGAAGACACAAAAACCACAAAACGATGCATTTAGTTTAAGCCTACACCTACTGTTCACTAGGAAATGTGACGTTTGTTCATGTCAGCAACACATTATGGTATGTAAGGCGTTGCTATACAAAAGTGTACGCTGACACACACACACACACACACACCTCTCTATCTGTAAAAGTGACTTGCGATTGATTCACATGGCAGTGCTTCACAGGAACCCTCGACAAGCAGATAGGAACAAAAAAGCACACACAACTTCAATCAGCCATATCAAACAGCAGCTGGCACTAATGGTTAATGGCTGATGTTGGGAGATTAGAGAGGGAGAGAGAGAGAGACAGGCATCCCTTCCTGTTGAGCAGAGGCCAAATGGAGCAGCGTAATAATTACAAGCTTTGATGTCTAAAAAATGGACCCACACTCCACACTTTCTCACTACCTCTCCCCCTTTCCCTGTCACCACCATCATCTTCTAGAAAAATAAAAGACAAGCTTTTTTTTGCTTGGTCAGTTCATGTCTCTCCATCTCTGAACTGCATGATACTTACAGTATCCGTGGCAGTCTCGCTTCTCAGTGATTCAGTATTCACTCCACTACCAAGGAGACCAAAAGACCCTGTTTTGGTTCAGTTCTCATACTTTACTGCTATACTTAAACACCTGTTGCCTGTCAGGTAACAGGGATCTATGGACAACACCTTGTGTGACATTGCGGTGTTAGTCGACTTGCTTTAATTAATTGGTGGTACCTTAGTCAGGTACTTTATATATATCAGCGCAGGAACTAGCCTTAATGTCTAAAGCCACATTGACTACAAGATAAGACAAGATAGTACTTTAATAATCCCAGACGGGAAATTTGGGTGTCGCACCAGAAAGTAAAGAACAGTAATGAGAATGAAAAAGAGATTAACCAAAAAACCTACAGAAAATATATCCATAGAAATATAGATGCAAAAATGAACACAAGCACACAAAATCCCAAGGAATCCTAATCTCCCTCTGCAGAATGCACTGATCTGTCACATGGAGTCACACTGTGAAATCCCGGTTGGCTGCTTTGATAGGTCGAGGTCAAACATGCCAAAATGTAAATGGTTTAACCTTTGAGCTTTGCACTAGGACTTTTTCCAAGTGTTTCACAACACAAGAGCTCTGGCATCGGAGCTCCACTCCACTGGGATAGCAACACGGCACCAGTCTCATGCTGGTCGTGTTTCAGCCATTATCTGTACAGTACATAACATGCACACGCACATAAATGCACACGGTACTCCTATATACTCCTTATCCTGGAATTAAATATTCTTATTTCTATCTCGTTAACCAGCTTGCGTTCATCCCTCTCTCGCTCTCTCTCATTGGTTAGACATTGCTCCTGACCCCTGCGACCCCTGCAGTCACCGCTGGGGAGAACTGTCATCGCCGTGGCGATGCTCCCACAGAGTTACAGCTCAGTCCCTGGTGTGTGCATGCGTGTGTGTGTGTGTCTTTGCATTATGCTGATTAAATTGGGTTGGACCATGGGTTTAAAAGTACTACAAAAGGCCATGCATCTTGATACCAAAAACCCAATTTGATTACATTTCTGATTGTAGACAGAGAGCTGTGCTAAGATTGACTTAACAAAGCACATCATCTAATGTGCGAAAGCAAATATATGAATTTGTGTGTATGAAAAAAACGGGTGAGAAAATGTGTGAGAGGATGATAAAGAGCAAAGGTGATTACTATCCTTCTTTATATTTCGATTACTGCAGGCCTACAATTAACCCCGACAGCCCTTAAGACCCACACACACACACACACACAACCTCCCTTCTGCATATTAACCGTTAAGAGTGTGATCCCTTCACAGCAATATCCCTATAGCCACAAGTACACATGTGGTGTTGCCGAGTTGACACGCTAGGGTTTCCAGTGCGTCATCCTAATTTGAGATAAGCTGCTTACATTATGTGTGCTTTCTCACACACACACACACACACACACACACACACCACTCGCCAAAAACATCGCCATGGATGATAGCTAACATAGTTTCAGTATGTCTGTATGGAAATTTGGCAAAACAAAATGGTTTCGAGGGGAGCATGGTACCGACAGCCAAATGAGGTCCACTTTTATATCGGCCTTCATCACAATTAGTCTCAAGGACCTCCCCGGACTTTCATTCAAATGAAAATGAATGAACATCCTAATGCCAAGGCCTCAATCTAAAACGGTAACACTTTACCTAGATAGCCCACAGTTGAGTATCTATTGAATATCAATTTAGTATCAGTTTCAACATTGTCTCACTTTATTGTCAGTTGCGTTGTCAAACAGCTCTAGAGAAATAAAGCCTTTTGCCGTTGCATATTGTTGTTAAGACTAAAATTGTTCGCCAACGTTTAGTAGCTGGCCCAGGTAGGTGGAGTAACCCTGCGTTCGACAAGTTTACAATAATGTCCGCCCGCCAGGGACGTCCCAACATCAAGTCAACAAGTGTTTCTGTTTTGTTTTTTAATTAAAAAGGATATTGGATATTCAACAGATATTCACGCTCCGATCGGATGCGGGGAACTGAAGATGTGATCTCCGGTATGAGTCCCCTGTGTCTAGCGGTGTCGACCTGCCAAGTAGACGGGGCTTCCCAGTGAAGCAGCCGTGGCAGCAGCACTCCTCTCTATACAGCCATCATTTGGCCCATATTCCTACACAATAGGCAAATTACAAAGTACCCTGCCCTAAACAATAGCCTAACTAAAGTGCAATTAAAAGTGACGTTTCAAAATGTTCCCAATGGATATAACTTGCTAGCTCTACAACATTATAAAGCAGGTTAAAAACTGCATTGCCAGTGGAGCTCCGGTGTGAATGTAATGCACATAGACTATAAAATGCAGGTGACTTTCCATATGTGTACATTGGTGGAAACTATCGCAGACATAAACACGAAATGAGTACACAACTACTCGTTGAGATTTGGACTGTGTATTCGATTCAAGTTTTTGGGTAGTTGCCACTAAAACCTACACATTGCACCTTTAACTATTAATAATAATTATTCATTATTGGTGTGGGCTGTGTGAGGCTGCATACCTGTGGTGCAGAGCAATCATGGCACCGAGGATAAACCAGCCATCAACACACACACACACACACACACTCAGGGAGAGGGCCTCTGTCATGACAGCATTTAACACCTGCTCTGGTTGTAACAGCTTGCCAACTCTCTAATAAACTGGCTTCATACAACATCTACCTGTGTACCTGTGTGTCGGAAAAGCCCCCGCAAAGCCACTTAGGTGGCTGGCAGGGTCAACCGCCACACCGGTGCCCAATGTGGGGCCTTTACGACCTGGAAGGCCCCCAGAAGGGCTGCCCGAAGCCGCCCTGGAGCCACCGGCTTTATTGACAGGCAGCCACCTCCCAGAACCTGCCCTTTCGCCCGACGGCAGCGACAGTCTCTGGTGGTGCCCAGTGGAGGCCGGGGGGGGGATTCAGCGCAGCAACCGCCAAGAGCAGCCACCGGGCAGCTTGCGGCCCTGGAACCGGCCCGCAAAACAGCCCAGGTCCAGCTGCACCTCTGCCAGCCAGCACAGCAGCCCAGTGTCCATGCTACGGGACGGAGACGGGGCAATGCCTCGTCGCCCTGACGGAGGGTGGCCCAACGGAGGGCTGTTCCAGGGCCCTCCCAGGAGCTACCTCCGCGGCCCAGCTGTTGAGCCCCCTCTCTGAGCCCATCCAGCCGGCCCCCTGCAACGGCCAAGCCCAGCGCAACCTCCGCCAGCCAAGGCAAGCGTCCCCAGGTCTCCAGGATGGAGGGGGGGGGGGGGGGGGGGGGTTTGCTGGTCACACACCACTGGGGAGGTGTAGAGGAAATGGGGTGGTTGTTTTTTTTTTCTTTTTAGGTATGGCAACCCTGTTAGGAGTTTAATTGCTTTTTCTCTGTTTTCGCTTGGATGCCGGTGGGGGGGGGGGGGGGATTAGTGTTGGGGGTATGTGGAGTGTGTGTGTGGTTGATGGCTGGTTTAAAAAGCAGCCTCACCTGGCCCGAGTCAGACTGATTAGACTCTGGGGCCGGGTGAGGCTGCACACCTGTGGTGCATGAGCAATCGTGGTGCACAGCATCAACCAGCTATCACCACACGCGCACTCAGGGAGAGAGCCTCTGTCACGACAGCATTTAACACCTGCAGCAGCAGCAGCAGCTTGCCAACTCTCCAATAAACTGCTTTGTATAAACATCTGCCTGTGTACCCGTGTGGCGGAGGAGCCCAAGCAAAGCCACTTGTATGTGGCAGAGTCAGCTGCCACACTCGGCTTTCCTTATTTATCATTTCATAATAAATAGAGATAATATAAATAGAGCTAGGTTCCTATGGTTTGTTTTTTTTCCACCCTGGTTTCACTTATACAAAGTTGTATCGTATCATTTTTTTTAATATCATACCCAATAAAATATGATTTGAAAAAAAAAGAAATGTATAATATTTTTGGGCTTGTTCTTGTCGTTTGTGAAATCAAAATGAAAACAATTTGAAATGTATTTTTGCAAGAAGAATTTGCATCATGCAACTTTGTTTTTGTTCAGAAATATAGATTGATGTGCAGTAGACCCCCAATTACATGCCCCGATTACTTGTAGACGATCAATAGACATTTTGTCACGTCGGTAGCCAGGAACACAGGAGAAGGACCCAAATGCAGAGACGGAGAAGGAGGCAGGATGATCTAGTAGTGAATTTAATAAAGGGACTTACAGGTAATGGTAGTCTGGCAGGTACAAAATCCAAACAAGGTACCGAACCACAAGAACAGAAACCGACTAGTAACTGGGACGAACCTACAAAGAACAAACCATGGGAACCAGGATATGAAGGGAGTGGCTGACGAGGGAACGAGGTGCAGGTGAAATGAGGAGCAGGTGAAACCAGGGAAATCACAAGGGGCGGGAAAAACACAAAGACAGGAAGTGAACTCAAAACATGACACATGAGGGCTGAACTACCAAAATAAAACCATAAACACAGTCCATGTCATGTCAATGTCCATAAGAAACAGAACCACGGGGACCAGAGGCAGACCATGACACATTTAGTGAACACTTATAGTTTATACTATAGACAGGCACTGTTGACTGTCATATACTGACATGCTGTTGAGTGTCAGGTTGAATGTCAGTGATAATCATGTGACGCTTATTTGAATACTTAAGGACACTCAGTAGACATTCATTGGAAATATTACGGTTATTCTATTGACGTGCAAGTCAACGTCAGGTGAAGCTACTGAAGATATGTAGAAATGAAGTAGTCGTTTGCTCCTGACCAGCACACCCGTATGCTTACAGTGCTGGGATGTAACCTGAATGATTGCACTGACTAGAAGATGCACTCAGCGCTCGCTGTTGAACTCTGCCAAGTATATGCCAAAAGCCGACGCTGTCATTATTCAGCTCGGGTGGTCACACGCACGCACACACACACACACACACACACACACACACACACACCTCCGTCTACAGCACATCTTCAACTTAATCTTCATGCATCTTCAACACCAGCTGGGGGCCCCATGACTCAATCTCATGAGCAGTTCACACACACACACACACACACACATGTTGAGCTATCTGTACCTGAGCCTACTCCACTCTGCACACTGGATGGCTCACCTCGGCACAGAGCTGCTACCAGTTACACAAACACGCACACATCACGCATTCGTATGAAACGATTACACGCCACGCAGTTTACCATTTAAGTGTGTGAGCATTTTGACTTCGGTGGGTAGGGCAGTGGAAAAAAAAAACTAACACGTACACAAACATACATACAGACTAATATATTACTAATTATAGCGCGCAAACTAACAAACTAATTATAGCGCACAGATGCGCTATAATGAGCTATAATTAAACACTTCAGATGGGGTTTTACGGAAAGATCCCTCCTGCTGTGTTTGTAGTCGACGTGCGTCATCATCATGCAAACACGCAGGACTTCCTTCTCAAAAAAAGAGACTCTACCTATGTGGAGATTAAGCGAAGCGCGATGGACTTGAAGACATCAGCATGTCAGACTAAGGCCACGTCTACCCGACGACAACGCAGCTGTCGTGTAGGCGGCGGCGACGATGTCGTCGTCGATGGTTACAAGCACAGAGACATATAAGCCGCAGCTCTCTCTCTCTCTGGCGTCGCTCCCTCGCTCTCTCTCTCTTTTTCTCTCTCTGTCTGCAAGCGCCTTCAGCCGCCGACCTTTCAGGGGTCACCTTCAGGAAAATGTTTTAATCCATCTTTCTTACGTATCGTCCCCCCCCCCCCTCCCACACACTCCCACCTTCCCTCTCTCTCTGCTGTTGAAATAACACAGGGACGGCAACAAAATTAAGGATTTTTCATTGCGAGCGCCCTGCTGTTGCGAGTATGTACACACGAGGTGCGCTATGTCACTCTGACACCGTGATGCTGGGCCCATAATCTAGTTACTCACAGCGGTACGCTGAATAAAACAACAGCGGTAAACAAAGGCTAGTCAACATTAACTGTGCGCACACAACACACACACACACAACCATATCTGAAAAATGTGGATCGCAGGCGGCAACTCGACTGCGGCTTGTGTAACACACGATACATAATATACGTATATACACGCTATCTATATAAAGCAAATATTCATATAGAACAATGGATGGTCTCTTGTAGGGTGTTTTGCATAATACACCCGGCCAATTTGATTCAGGCAGAATTAAATGTGTTTCAATCTGCTGTTCACTCATTCTCTCTCTCTTCATATTTGCATACAAATACATTTTGAATCGGCGGAGCCCCACTGAAATTTAACAAGACAACATTTACAATTGCGATAGGGTTGGACTAATTGTCACCTAGTTCTGTTTAACCTCCAAGACAAATTCTGAGCTTAGTTGACTTGCAATTTGACCAACGGTGCACTGTGTTTTTACTTTAATTGGTGTAAGGGAACATAGATTACAGATGAGATGAACAGAACATGTTTTTTCTTCCCGTAAATAATTTATTTAGTGCTTTACGGACATTTTACAGATATTCATCTCAAAAACACACACAGGCACATCCACTTGGGTTTCTATCTCTATCTCGCAGCTCCTATTCAGATCCCCTGGAGATAGGAAGAACATCTCAGAGACAAATGTATGCTGATGTGTGTGTGTGTGTGTGTTCACGGTTGCATGAAAACCTGTAAACACAAAACATACACACATAAACACGCACACAGACACACACCAAACGACCAAACGCTCCTGTGTACACACACACACACACACACACACACACACACACACACTAATAAGCAAGCGTGTGCACACTAGGGCTGAACAATGAATCGAAAAAAATATCGACATCTTAATATGACCAAGTGCAATGTCCAAATTTATGAAGGCTAAAATGTGTAATCGCAATCGCAATATCCGATATCCGACCATATCGTCTAGCCATAGCCCCCCCACACACACACACACACACACACTTTACACACACACACGTGCGTGCCACTCCTCTGTTCCGAGTGCATGCATCGCCGTCGCTATAATTGCGACATGACATGACACCCCGGGTTCCCCGCCGGTATCCCGCATGCCGCGCACACCCCTGCGCGACAGCACGGCCGCCGTTGAAGCGCGGCGCGCAGACATCCCATCATGGCATAACTACCTCATACGTGACATCGTTATGAGGCCTGACAAATAGGAGACACGCCGGAGCACAGGTGTTGCCCGTGACAGCACCAGCACCACTGAGTGGAGCTTGATTTATGGGGCCAACGGCCAACCGCAGCAAACCCTGCATCGTCGTAGCAACACCCCCCCCCCCCCCCCCCCCCCACCTCCATCCCCCAAGAATGCGTGATTTGAGGGAGGCATGATGTTTGATGCATGAGAGGGGGGGGGGGGGGGGGGGGGGGAGTCTGATTTATAGTAATGTCGTAGCAAAATGAGCGAGCAACGTTCAGATTAGTGCGAGAAGTACTTTATTTTCTCCTCGAGGGGCCGTGGTGATGATGAGCATGGGCTATGCATGTCTATGTTATTCAAGAGGATGCGGCGTTATGTTCAGGACGGGATGATGTCGCGTCTTATGTTTATCTCTAATGAGCGTTTTATCTTGGGGGGGGGGGGGGGGGGGCGCAGCTACTTTCTCGTTGTATGTGCATTTTCAACGTCAATCCATTTTGATCTGATTTAATTGGACGTGCAATTTGCCGTTGTAGGCCTACACCAATTTCACACGATGCTGATGCCTCATTACGTGATATATGTATAAAACGATTTTGTCTTAATTGAATATGAATCATACAAAAAAATGAGGGATGATGTGCTTGTGTTTGACAACAGCCAATCAGGAGTCTTTTCCTGTGTGTCTTGGATAAAGCTATCCAATCGATGACCGTTGTTTTAGGGAAGTAGCAGGACACTGCTTTCCATTTGCACATATTTTTGTTTTGGACCATGAACACCGTTTGAATACCAGATCACAATCTGCCTTCCTCCTCCTCCTCCTCCTCCTCCC
>JAOPHQ010002690.1:10000-50605 GCA_030340625.1 Merluccius polli | reverse complement strand
GATTGTGAGACTTACCCTGACCAGAACCTTGAAGGTGTTGACGCCATCGTCTACCGCTCTCTCGATGTCGTCCATCAAGTTGTCAGTGGAGCCTCTGAGCACCATCGTGGCGATGGCACCATCTTCTTTCTCTGTTCATCACAAATGAGTCCATGATTATTAGGGATGTGTAGCTCTCATACAAAGCGCGATTTGATACACATCTCGATACATGGGCTACGATGCGTTACAGAAATGCTTTGGGGTCCCGCCAGCGGATGGACTCGTAAACATTCAAAATCACATTCCTAATGATTACCTCAAACTCCTATCAAATGACTTTAAATACCTAATGCATAAAAAATGCCATAAGCGACTCAATTGCTGTAAAACAAGCGGTGTACAACACAGCCATAATAGAACGACATGAAGAACACGGTATGACGACAGGAACCGTTACCATGGTAACGGGGCAATTAAGAGGGGGGGGGGGGGGGGGGGGGGGGGGTAGTGTGACGCTGGCACTCACCATGCTTGAACACCACCACCTGGGTGTCCCCCACCTCCGACAGGTACACGCTGTCGCAGTGACCCATCTCCTCTGGGGTGGGAGCGGTCTGCAACAAGGTGAAAGGTCAAGTCAGACGGACTGATTGAGTTGGTTCAATATAAGGGTCAGTGTAAAGGGGGAGGGGGGGGGGGGGGGGGGTCATGGGGTGAACAACAGGAAACAGACAGACATGCTAGCTTGCTCACCATCCTGGGCAGAGCGATGGCTCCAACTGTCTTGCATAACCTTCTGAGGTCCCACTTGGAGTTCAGTCTAGTTGGGAAGAAGCAGATCGTTGTCAGCCACGACACCTTTACAACCAAACGCTTACTGTTCAGTTACTTCACCAAACAGTTTTATCCAAAGCAAATCAAATTTTTTTAAGACGCATGTAATTAATGACCAGATAGGGGTCAGACATCTTGCTCAAGGACGCATACAGGTAGGACTGGGGACCTTGGGGTTCGAACCCTGTCCAGTAAGGCTTGCAAACTAGGCAACCTCTCGTGAATGCAGAGGGCGTGGGGTCAGGAGAGGACAACCTACCGGACCACCATCAGGTCGTGCTTGTTGGCGTAGTGCAGGGCCATGTCGGCCACCTTGCCCCCGGTGACCACCACGTTGGCGCCGGCCACCTTGATGGACTTGACCTGGGCCTCCATCATTTCCTCCTCCCCTTTGCTGAAGTTCATCAGCTCCTGCGCGTTCTTTATCAACACGGTGCCCTGCGAGACAGACGACCATCTTAAAATGAGCTCTGCCTTTTGAAAACGTTTGACTCGACCTCATTTCAACTGCTATGTACCCATTCAGTACTTTGGTTCCCCCACTTATTAACATCAAGTACTTCCTAAGGCTTCCTCTAAAATGCAAGTCAACAATTCGGAACAGGCAGGAATAAGATCCATTATTGACACTTGATGACAACCCAATCGAATGCCTCCTGCATTTTGTCCCGCCCTAATACATGCTCTGGTCTAGATGGCGTTTCATGTTGTCCAAACACAGCATCAACACTGAACCGAACTATTGCAAAGCAGCAAAACCACTGAACTATTTGACATTATGAGAGAGCGAGTTACCATTTGTAGCATTAGATATTAAGCAAATATGAAGTAATAATTTAAAACGGATCTGAGAAGCAGGCTCTTACTTTGGTCTCTGTCACCGTGCAGTCGAAGGGGCAGGAGAACACGGCGATCTTGGCGTCTTTGACGGATGTGATGTCTCCTTCCAACTCCTTCTTGAAGACCATGCCGTGCAGCATGGAGGAGGCGGTCATCCCACAACCCTACAGGGAGCACAGGGAGCGGTTGAGTCCATCAGCAGTACATCCACTCGAATAGACACACAACACAACACAAACAGACGTCACATCGTCTGTATGTGAGGGGACTTACCAAGATCTTGCATACTCTGACGCTATCAACATTGAAATTGCCGGATTCTGGGAAAATGGAAACTGAAAGGGAAAAAAAAGACAGCATTCAATATGGCAGCGGAAATAATATCATTGTGCATGTGGCATTGTTGTGCATACTTTGCCACCACGGTTCCTATACATGATGGATCCGGTTGCTATAGGGCTTGTACATCAGAATGCATCATGGGATTTTTTGTTGGAAATACTCAATACCATATTGAGGGGACTCAAGAGTTGTAGTCCTGTAAAATCCTAAACCAAAGTAAATATACCGTAACCTAGGCTAATGAAAACATTGTTTTGCCACATCTCGCATGAAAAACGCTGTAGCAGTTTCAAACACAACAATGTCTCCCCATAATGACAAATTATTTCACGATGAATTACTAAATAATGACCAAAAAAACACGACTACCAACACAATAACTAACATTACAATGCTCTTATGCTTGGACCAGGTTCCTATACACGACGGACCGGGTTCCTATACATGACGGACCGGGATCCTATACACGACGGACCGGGATCCTATACACGACGGACCGGGTTCCTATACACGACGGACCGGGATCCTATACACGACGGACCGGGATCCTATACACGACGGACCGGGATCCTATACACGACGGACCGGGTTCCTATACACGACGGACCGGGTTCCTATACACGACAGACCGGGATCCTATACACGACGGACCGGGATCCTATACACGACGACGGACCGGGTTCCTATACACGACGGACCGGGATCCTATACACGACGGACCGGGTTCCTATACACGACGGACCGGGTTCCTATACACGACGGACCGGGTTCCTATACACGACGGACCGGGATCCTATACACGACGGACCGGGATCCTATACACGACGGACCGGGATCCTATACACGACGGACCGGGTTCCTATACACGACGGACCGGGTTCCTATACACGACAGACCGGGATCCTATACACGACGGACCGGGATCCTATACACGACGACGGACCGGGTTCCTATACACGACGGACCGGGCTCCTATACATGATGGACCGGGCTCCTATACACGACGGACCGGGCTCCTATACACGACGGACCGGGATCCTATACACGACGACGGACCGGGATCCTATACATGAAGGACCGGGTTCCTATACACGACGGACCGGGTTCCTATACACGACGAACCGGGTTCCTATACACGACGACGGACCGGGTTCCTATACACGACGGACCGGGTTCCTATCCACGACGGACCGGGATCCTATACACGACGGACCGGGTTCCTATACACGACGGACCGGGATCCTATACACGACGGACCGGGTTCCTATACACGACGGACCGGGTTCCTATACACGACGGACCGGGACTCCTGACTCACCACAGGCTTGAGCGATAAGGTTGGCCAGGAAGTCTTCGTTGCCGTACTGTTTGCTCATGACCGCAGGGCGGATGAGAGCTGTTGCCTCCTTGATGTCGTGGAGGTCCTTGGCGGAGGTGCACACGCAGTCTGGAAGGATCTCCAGAGCTTTGTTGCACGCCATCTCATAGCCTTCAATCACCTGACGCAAAATACAAATGAAGGCACGTTTCATTCACCACTGTTTTGAAGGGACAGAAGCGCTAAATGCTCCGGCTGAGTTAGTTTGGCGTTTCATCTTGAGGCAACACATTGTGGTCGACATCTGCTGCTTGATGCTTCAGAAATTCAAATGTTTGGTTTGTGATCGTTATTAAAATTAATACTTTCGTTTTTCCTGGCTGCTTGTCAGATAAAACAAGCAAACAAACACATTTAAGACATCACTTTGGACCCTGGTAACTTGATGTGATGTGTCTTGATGTGATGGCATTCGCTATTATTTATGATATTTTTTTTTAAACTAAATGATGAATCGAAAAAATGGTGGTTAGATTAATAGACTATGAAAATAATGGTTAATTAAGGTCTGAGTTTACCTCGGACACAGAGAGCCCCATCCTCAGCAGCTCCTCTGCCAGCTCCAGCAGAGCTCCGGCAAACACCAGCACAAAGTTGGTCCCGTCTCCCACCTCCTGTTCCTGCATGTGGGACGCCATCACCACCATCTTGGCTGCTGGATGTTGCACCTGATGACGACAACCGCAGTTCCACATTCAGATTCAGCCGCTGCACCAGATACCGATATATTCTCAGACGCATCGCCTTTCCAGCCATTTGAATTGGTCTTTTTTTTTTTTTTTACCTCAAGTTCTCGCAGAATGGTTGCTGCATCATTGGTGACAAACAGCTTCTCCAGGTGATTAATGACCATTTTATTCATGCCTGCAAAGAGGGGATAACCACACATTGTTCATAAAATAACTTTTATCCAATGCGACTTACAGTAAATAATATAATTCTGATAAGACTACTTCGCACCAAGTACTGTAGACATTGGGATTTGAACCCAGAACCTTTCCGCTGGGAGTCATACAACACCACTAGACCATCCTACCTCCAATACAGACAACTTTTCTTCAACATGAACATCTAAATCACTGTCGTTTTAATCATGTTTTAACAGTATGCTCACCATTTGGTCCATATGCGGTGCGTGTGGTCTGAGCCAACTCCTTGCAGGCTTTGATATTACGGTACACCGCTTCCTCCAGGCCGGTGTAGTGCTGCACATCACAACACGTACGTACGTTAGCCTCGCATAACCATAACCATAACAATTTAAAACATGGGTTTACTTCCAATAAAACCAGCTTCATGTCATCATATGTCTTCACGTCCTGTAACACAGAGGTGAGGGCCAACGGCAACGCCTCGCACCGCTTGTTACGGAGTCATGGTGGGGAAACATTCACATTCACGTCCACGCAAACATGAATATAAACTGATTAAAACACATCTTGGCCATGCAGCCATCTTTGGGAATGAAACGCATCGGCGTCGCCGCCCCAAAGGAAGGCGGAGGAGCAGTAGCTGCTAACGCTAGCCAGCCAGCTCCTTAACGTTAAACCCCGCGGACCGCACCCCGCCATTGTAGTCAACGTTTATTTCATTTCATTTATTAACGGTTGCGGGCGTAAACACCGGGTCTCTCTCTCACACACACACATGCACGTGCTGCAAACGGCACCGGAAGCGGCGGGCGGCCCGTCTTCTTCTAGAAGGCTCGCGCATGACCACGCAGCGCGAGCCGCTTCCTTACAAGGCAGCTAACGGCGTTAGCTCTCTTTCTTCAATATTTTCAGCGGTCCGTTTTTTAACGGACTCCGGACTCCATTTCCCGCCCCCCACACCCCTCACCTTAGCGCCGTCCTTTAACATTTGGGCAAAGCCCGGAGCTTTGGGTACGTGGAGGGCCATGTCGGTGTGTTTAGCAGCCCCGGTGTCGCGCGGCGTGGTTTTCGGGGCTCGGTACAAAGCCGGAGAGAGCGAGGCGGCGGCGGAGTGACGTCACGGAGGCGGAGCCGCGAGGGACGGGGCGCGGCGAGGGACAAACCTAGCGCTTTCCGCTAGTTTTAGGGCTCAACGTACGCGATATTTTTTTCCCCAGGATGGTAGGGGAAGGTACCGCCTTTCCCCCCCCTCTGATTGGCTAGAAGGGCTCTCGCCCGATTGGTTATTTGATTTGGGGTTAGGGTTGGGAGTTAGGGTTACTATTAACCCTAAACCTAGTACTGTTGGATCGACTTCGTTTACTTATGTTGTTAAGACGATCAAAACAGACTATCCGACAGCCTGCCATGAACGTGAGATGACGTTTCACGGCCAAATCAAATAACCAATCGGGCGAGAGCCCTTCTAGCCAATCAGAGGCCAAAAAGGCGGTACCTTCCCCAACCATCCTGGGAAAAAAATATCGCTCACCGTACATGATGGGTGTGTTGTGCTCATGCTAATGTGGACCTTCTGGGACCTTCTGGGAAGGCGGGGCTTGACCGGCTGGACGTTTGTGATCAAACATATCACATATAAAACAATAATATAATGCAAATCTAAACGATCAAATCTAGTAAATAGACATGATTCATCCTCCTCAGCAGCTTTATTATAGATATATAGTCAGTGTATCTCAATAGCTGCTGGTCGTGGGACAGCTGCCCCACCTATCACATTAGTGCTGTCAGTTTAGGTACCAGACATAGAAAACACACACACACACACACACACACACACACACACACACACACACACACACCTTATGTGTGGCCGGTGTGTCCTTTTTTTTGTTATTATATATTAAAATTATATATTTTTAATGATATATTCTCTTTTTTTCTGTTTTTCCCTTTAGCATGCAACTGCAAACCAAATGCATTTGACCTAGATTTAATGACCACTCCACAGGGAGGAAATATGCCCAGCTGAACGATTATTCATTCAAACAAATGAACAGAAATGTGTAAACTATTTTAGTTGAAAACTAAAGCCACACTGGGGGTTGGTCTCACCGTTGCCCAAGTCGAGTGATGTAAGAGCGAAGTTGTTTGCACTGCTTTTTTTATTGGAAATAATACATCATAGTCAACACTTTGTGTAGTGTACATTTAGTTTACCTGATTCAGACAAATTGCACAAGCCCTTTGTCACTCTTACTGCCGTCTGTTCTGTGTCCTCACCTAACCCATATATGAAAGTTGGACGATGTTAAGACACAGCTCTCTTCTCTGCTTCAGCACGTTTCAAGAGACACATTTACCTATGTGATGGTTGACCCCTGACCTTTCAGTTACTGTGTGTGAGTGCAGTGTCTCATCGCTCTAAAAATGACAAACTAAACTAGAAGTGCATGATTGCCGGTATTTGATACCTGGCTCCCAACAGTCACTGGTTCATGCAAACACTTACGTTCAAGCTGACATACTAGCGTGTTTGTGCATTGCTAGGGTGGAGGAGATTTAAAGCCGTCGACCAGCAGCGATGATACACGCACACACACACACACACACACACACACACACACACACACACACACACACACACACACACACAGTGCAAGTATAACAAGCACACCAACAGCAAACTAAGTCTCCTTTTCTTCCTTCCTCAGGCAAAATGTTTGCTCGAGGGATTCGAGATTTAGTCCCCAACAGGCTGAAGGTCACCTGACGCTTTCCCATGTTTGTGTCCTGGTGTTAAAGGTCAACAGGCTGCAACATAAACCTCACAGGAAACACAAATCCATGGCAGCGTTGTACAAAAGAGTATTATTTTTTTAAACTAGGATTGCAGAGGACATTTGTCTGTCATTGGCTTTGTTTTCAGAAAAGTATTTTCGTATTTACACCAATAAAAGCACACGCATCGATGTGTGACCTCGATAAACATGTCCAACACCACCGCTGGAAGACGTGTCATCATTTAGAAAAGTGTGGAGGGAAATGTGATGTCATGGTGGTGATTTCAGAGCTAACATTAGGCCTACTTAGTGGTTACCTTGACCATACACACTATATCAATCACACACGCTTGATTTAATTGATTGATTTTTATTAGGAATTTAAAGTACAAAACAACTCCAAGGAGTATCAAGATACAATAACCTCAGAGGATAGCACTTGAAAGCATTACTTAAAACATTTATTTCCATTACTTAAAACATTTATTATGTCCTGGATGGACACACTTTCAGAGGCATGTACAACACATCACATTAACAAGGGGGCTTGATCACCTCAGGGTGCAACATACACAACTTTTTTCACACAAAAACAAAAAATATGTCTATTGAAAAATAACTTTGTCATTCACACACACACACACACACACACACACACACACACACACACACACACACACACACACACACACACACACACACACACACACACAGAGTATAACGCTAAATAACAGAGTAATTTGCGTAAGTTACGTTATTTACGTAATTTACGTAAGTTACGTAAATAACTTACGTAATTTGCGTAAGTACGTTATTTACGTAAATTACGTAAGTTACGCAATTTACGTAAATTACGTACATAACTTACGTAATCTGCGTAAGTTACGTAATTCACGTAAATTGCGTAACTTACGTAAATTACGTAAATAACTTAGGCCTACGTAATTTGCGTAAGTTACGTTATTTACGTAATTTACGTAACTTACGCAGATAACGTAACTTACGCAAATTACGTAAGTTATTTACGTAATTTACGTAAGTTACGCAATTTACGTAAATTACGTAAGTTACGTAAATAACTTACGTTATTTACGTTATTTACGTAACTTACGCAAATTACGTAGGCCTAAGTTATTTACGTAATTTACGTAAGTTACGTTATTTACGTAAATTACGTAAATAACGTCACTTACGCAAATTACGTAAGTTATTTACGTAATTTACGTAAGTAGAAATCACATAAAGTAGAGCAAACATAAAAAGGCGTACAGACACAGCCGCTAGACACAAAGGTGTTTTCTATTTCCAATCAGAGGTCCCCAGCGTCGCTATAGCCCCGCCCACACAGCGCGGTACCTGAACCAGTCCTGCAGCAGCACCTCCACCCTCCAGAAACCGGACCGTGCGGCTCGGGACGCGGGGACAAGCTTGTTCCTGAGCGGAGGAGATGAAACCCATGAGGACCTGGATCCCGGAGCAGTACCGGCAGGAGGTGGTCCAGCTCTTCAGACTGGCAGCTCCGATGGTAAGGCTGTTCACTCCCCTCGACATTTAACCAATAGAAATCTTGGATTTTGACAGTCAACATATTATTAGAAAACATGATTTGATGTTTTAAAAAATAAATAATAATAATAATAATAATAATAATAATAATAATAATAATAATAATAATGATAACAATCATAACAACAACAATAACCATTATTATTAGTAGGCATATGCTATTATTATTATTATTGTTATTATTATTATTATTATTATTATTATTATTATTATTATTATTATGTTATTGTTTATTATTATTAGTAGGCCTATGCTATTATTATTATTATGTTATTGTTTATTATTATTAGTAGGCCTAGTAGTATAAACTGGTAAGGTATAATATTTAAAAGGCCTTATATAGCCCTATAATAGGTTACCTGTATGACTAAATCACATAGACCATTAAACATAAATGTTTTATGAACCATGACAACTAAATGAAACCATATATTTCTTCTCTCTATGGTCTTTGGAGGAAATATAATCACGTTCTGAACAAAAGTGATGTCTGTGGTAAAACAGTTACACAGTGCAGGATTAGTGTAGCCATCATTAAAATGTTTCAATAGTCAAGATGTATGGCTGTAAAACTGAATTGTTGTTTGTATGAGTCGATCCTGTTACTGATGTCTGAATTATGGGCAGTGTGATTGTCTTCCTGGTGGGGACATGTCCCTATAGCCTCTCTACTAAACTATAAACCACCTCCCTTCTTGTTAGTTGCTCTCACAGCTGATGACCTTTCTGATCGGCTTCATCAGTGTTATCTTCTGTGGCCACCTGGGGAATGATGAGCTGAATGCTGTAGGGTTGGCGATAGCGGTAAGACAATAGTGGCTATAATAACCTAAATAAGAACAGAACGATGGATGTTTTTCTCTCTCTTAATTTCATGGCTGATGTGTTGTTGAACCTCTACACAGGTGATAAACGTCACCGGTATCTCCATTGGCTATGGACTGTCTTCAGCCTGTGATACGCTCATGTCTCAGGTAGACATCAGGATTTAAATGGAATTATCCAAACTAAATGGCCAACAGTAATAATAATATCACCATTATCAATTTGACATTTTGATGATTCATTCTTTAACAAACACAGACCGTTGGGAGCGGAAACCTAAAGCAAGTGGGAGTCCTTCTCCAAAGAGGAATCCTCATCCTGCTATTGGCCTGTTTCCCCTGCTGGGCGGTCCTTATCAACACACAGTCCATCCTATTGGCTGTCAGGCAGCGGGCTGAGGTTGCCAGGTCAATAACACGGTCATGGTCCTCCTTATCCTCCTGACTGAAACTCTGATTATCCATATATTTCAAATAAACAAATTGTGAGCAAAAAGTGACCTAGTAAACGCCACATAACATAACTGTAGTCTGCATCAACATACTTTACATATATTAATGACTAGTTAATTAATTAAGACTGATTCATTTTTCATAGACTATCCCAGCTGTATGTGGAAATTGTCATGCCTTCACTGCCAGTAAGTTATTTTTGGTTTGTTTACACACCCCACTATGGTTAGGAGCTAGCTAACACTCATACAAGATTCATTGTTGAATTCAGTGTTTAAACGCTGTGATTTGAGCTGTGATTTGAGCTGTGATTCATGTTTTACAGGCTTCTTTTATGTACCAACTACAGACACGATACCTGCAGACTCAGGTAACCGATTGTCAGACTGAGAAAAGTTGATTCAACAGACTCAAACCCAAACCCAAACACACGATACAGAATAGCTGTGGGTGTTATGATGCCCTTGTGTCTGATTGGGTTTGATTCCTACGGCTGTGTCACTTCCTGTGTCGCTGTTTGTGTTGACCCCACAGGGCATCATGTGGCCCCATGTGATAACCGGGGTAATTGGGAATGTTCTTAATTTATTCACCAATTACATTTTCCTCAATCTGCTGGATATGGGTGTCGCGTAAGTAAAGAATCGTTATTTGATACACCCCATAATACCATAACCCCTCAGGATATACTTATTCTTATAATTCTAGTCTCTAAAATGTACAGATATCTAGTGATTATTTTGCAGCATTTAGAGATGATCTAAAGCTAATAAAGCTAATTACCTCATGAATTTTCTTTTTAAGTCACATTAAAATGAATATCTCTATAATCGTTAATGTACCATTTTTTTCAGTTTTTGGTTTATTTCTTCCTCTGTTCTGACCCTTGACCCCTGAAGAGGCTCGGCGGCAGCCAACGCGATATCGCAGTACTCCCTGGCGACAGTCCTGTGCATCTACATCTGCTGCAGGGGGCTTCACCGGACCACATGGGCAGGTCAGCTCCCTCTCTCTCTCTGACTCCTCCTCACTACAGCAGGAGTCTCCCCACTCCTCCCTGGTACCTGACTCCTCCTCGCTACAGCAGGAGTCTCCCCACTCCTCCCTGGTACCTGCTCTCACCCCGGGGCTGGGGCAGTTCCTGAGTAGGAGAAGGCGTTTGTTAGGGCTGCACAATATTGGAGAAAATAAATGTTGTCATATTCCTCCTGACCTTTGACCCACAGGTTGGTCCAGTGACTGCATGCAGGACTGGGGGCCCTTCACCCGGCTGGCCATGTCCAGCATGTTGATGCACTGCTTCGCCTCGTGGGTCTATGAGGCGGGAGGCTTCCTGGCGGGACTCATCGGCGAAGTGGAGCTGGGGGCTCAGGCCATTCTCTACCAACTCGCCGCCTTTGTTTACATGGTAACGTCAACACACATCCTTCTCATATCAGGGCTTTTATGTTCCTGTTAGCCACACATTTTTGGGTAGTGACCGAAACATTGAGATTATAACCAAGAGGAATTCCCTCATACCGACTGGGAGGCGACCCTGGAGCACACACACAGGATGCCCTTAAGTCTCCAGGCAGCTCATGCTTTCTTACAGATCCCAATGGGAATGTCTGTGGCGGCCAGCGTGCGCGTGGGAAACGCCCTCGGCGCCGGAGACACGGAGCAGGCCAAGCTGTCTG
This sequence comes from Merluccius polli, assembly GCA_030340625.1. Classification (NCBI taxonomy): domain Eukaryota; kingdom Metazoa; phylum Chordata; class Actinopteri; order Gadiformes; family Merlucciidae; genus Merluccius; species Merluccius polli. Next base: position 39,052 of record JAOPHQ010002690.1, on the reverse strand, counting down.
CCAAGACCTCATTCGTTTGCACAGGTATGAACGAGTGAAACCTGCACATATACACGTCCCTCTTATGTGACGTTTGTGTCATCTTTGCATCATTTTGGCAATTGTTATTGATTGCCATATATTGTCCATTTAAACTGTTATCTTTCCTGATAGTTATAGTGGCTTCTTTTGTTGGAGTTTTTCTGGGAGTCTCGAAGGACGTGATTGGATATATTTTTACTACAGACCTGTTAGTAAAAAAAAAGATTGCACAGCACTGGCTAAATAATCATTGTGTTTATACACTACAGGCACTGTCTCAATCCATCTTCTTAACACTAACCTAACCTGCAATCGTTCATATATTAACTCAAACATAGAGGCTTCACATGGACTGTGATAAAACAATGGCTCCTTGATTTAGTTAAGCTTCATTGTACTGAAAGTTATGCAATAGGGCTGTCAAGCAATTGCATTCAATTTGCACAGAATTTTTTATGGCAAATTTCACATGCAATCAAATTTACACAAATCATTAGTTGGTGTTTTTTGTAGATCAGAGAATCAAAGAGAACTTTAATCCTGAATTAGATTAGATGGGAATTAGAATTTTCTGTATATGTGACATTTCTTTCTTTGTTTTGGGTCCTTTAGAGAAGTAGTTCAGCGGGTTGCTGATGTCATGATAATGTATGGCTTTGTACATGTCATTGAAGCCGCCGCGGTGAGCTCTCATAACAGCCCGTAAAACCTAGCTTCCAACCAGAAGAGAAAACTTTGTATTATACTATAACTATAATGATGTGACATAGAGTGACTGTGATGTTTAATGTCCCCACAATGTGACTTAAATGTACTGTTTACTGCCCCCACAATGTGTTTTTAACGTCCCCACATGTCCAACACCATGAGTTGTAAATGTGTGTAATGTCTGCAGGATGTGACCGGAGGGATCATCAGGGGCGTAGGGAAGCAGAGGGTGGGGGCTCTGTTTGCCCTGGTGGGGTACTACTTCATAGGGTTACCTATCGGACTGTCACTCATGTTCCCAGCAGGAATGGGCATTGTGGGTAAGGAGGAGTTTGGTATTTACATGGTGACTTACTGTAATACCTAATTATCTAAACGTGTCTGTGAGGTCATTTGATCCTTTCTCTTCCAGGTTTGTGGTTAGGAATACTTATTTGCATCACAATGGAGACTGCTTTCTATGTAGTGTATCTGTCCAAACTGAACTGGCAGGATGTCACCAAAGAGGTCAGTACTTGTATACATATGTATATAGAAACATGCATTTACATGGATGTGTATGTTTCGTTTCTATCCCATGCTATAGTAATATGCAGATGATTCATAGTGGTTCTTGTCTCTGAAAAGGCCTTAGTGAGGACAGGGGCGCCACTCACAGACAGGAAGGAGATGCCTGTGACGGAGCACAAGGGTAAATTGTCTTTAATCTTGATGGATGATTCAGTGTGGTTGCAAGGCAAACACGCTATTATTATCCAAATAGCGATTTCATCTTTTTAATCTTTTTGCAACCAACCTGGGCCGTTAAGTAAGGGATAATGTACAGCAAGCCTTATTACACGGCTACTTACTAAAGAAATCAATAATTTGACACAAAATATAACAAAACAATATTTTATTGATTTAAGTTATTTTATTGCTTCTGCTAAAAATAAAATAGTATGTTAGATTCTACAGTTGGAAATAGCGTCCATAGCAACGGTCTGTTATTCAGAAATAACAGACCGTAGGATGCTGTAATTGACCAATCAGAATCGTATTCAGTATTCAACAAAGCCGTGTAATAGGCCAAAGCTTTATATAGCTCATTTCATGCAAATGTATTGACATAACTTCAAGCAAATATCCACCAGATGGTTGGCAGGAGAAGGTCTGTGAGAAGGTCTGTGAGACGGACCAGGAGAAGGCCCAGGAGAAGGCCCAGGAGAAGGCCCAGGAGAAGGCCTCCTGTCCTGCTGAACCAGGAGACCTGCAGGGAACCTCAGATCAGGAGGCACCTGACCCCAGCCAGAGAGCGGTCCTCACGGTCAGGCAGCTGGCCGTACGGCGAGGCCTGGCCCTGCTGCTCATGTCTCTCATCCTGGCCGCCGGTGTCCTGACCGACAAGCTGCTCCTCAGGTTTTACAATTAACTTGAACGGCAGTGCTGCTCATCAGGGGTGCAACTACCCAGTGTCAGGGGGGTATGCAGCAACAATTTTGCCCCCCCCCACACACACACATTATTCCTTTTTTTAAAAAAACAACAAATAAATAAATAAGTGTGCCGGACATCATCATGTATGGGCTTTAAATAATAAAGGTTTATTTTAAAGTATATCAGCCACTGCATGCCTACCATAATGGTAATGGTAGGCTATGGTACATATATACTGTACACACACACACACAAATATATATATTAGTAACAATGTTAACAAATAATAAACAGTTGCAAACATTAACATTATAACGATAACCATTGCAACATAATGCCTTAAAACGCAAAAGTAAGCCTACAAACAAAGATCTTTTAGAACCCTCTCTGTTTACAATAATGCAGATTATGTAACAATGCTGCTACCAAATATTCTAGATTGCTCTTTGGTTGCTACTAAATAACAACACGCCTTGCCTTTGCACTTGCCCATTTATCTAGTATTGCATCAAATGAAATAGTTCGTGCCACACTGTTTTCAATTGAAATTACTGCTAATTGGGTTAAGCGATCATTACTCATGTTGGAAGGTAAGTCTTTATCAGCTTTAGCTTGCTGAACGATCTCTCCGCAGAGGCAACTGTCATAGGCGTTGTCAGGAAAAGATCTCCTTTTCCTTTGTCTTTTTCTATTTTCAGCTCCCGACAGCTTTTTTGCTTTATCCATCTTTTCATAGACAAGACAACTCACTACTCCTACCTGCTTGTGTTCAGTGGTCACTCTCTCTTCTATGTCAAAATTATATTATTGAATATTATGAGATAGGGCGCCAGCCTGTTTAGTCCTCTAAAATGTTATGTAACATTAAGGAAATGCAGAAATGCAGCTACATGAAAATACTCCAAACATTAATTATTTTTTAAACCATCGCTTTGGCGCCCCCTGGTGCGGCGCCCCTATGCGCCGCATACAGCGCATACCCACTTTTTGCGTGTATGTGCCCTCATGCCAGCGCAGCGTGTCTGGGGGTAGTCCTATGTGGCAATGGGGGCAGGTGTGGGTCTGATCCTCCAGGTCCGGGTTCCTGAGGACCCAGCTGGGACCCTCGCTCCCCCACAGAGGCAGCGCGGTGGAGCAGGCCACGCCGAAGTGAGGCCTGGGGTCGGTCTGGTAGTTCACCCTCTGGCCACCGGGGGGCGCCGCTGCCCCAGCATGGTAGTCCTGCTGCGAGGCCACCACGTAGGGCTGCAACCACCCAGAGTTGGAGGGACCAAGAGTTATCCATGATGAATGATGTGTTGGTGATTGATTGGTGACTGTTTTAATGTGATTGTTTTGTGATGTTTGGAGAGAGCGAGGCGGAGCCGCGAGGGACGGGGCGCGGCGAGGGACAAACCTAGCGCTTTCCACTAGTTTTAGGGCTCACCGTACGCGATATTTTTTCCCTAGGATGGTAGGGGAAGGTACCACCTTTTCCCCCTCTGATTGGCTAGAAGGGCTCTCGCCCGATTGGTTATTTGATTTGGGGTTAGAGTTAGGCCGGGTTACTAACCCTAAACCTAGTGGGGCAATTGCTCTGCCGCTACGTTAGCCACTTTTTAGAGTTTAACACGGTTTTAAACTCGTCAGTGACGCAAGAAGTCACGTGACGTCTTAAGCTCCATTGCTGTGTCGTATGTACCTGTGGTTTAACCTGCAGCTGCGTTTTACCTTGATCTCAATTGCTGTGTCTTCAGAGAAATTCACATCAGACACTAGGGGCGTATTTTGTGCGTGTTAGTCTAGTCTCCAAACGGACATGGTTTTAGAGGAGACTAAACCAGTTTGCAGGATGAAACAACGCTCCATTATAACCGACACACACAGAATTAGTTTTATTAATTATTATTAGTAGTATTAATAATAATGTATGATACATTTACACTTATTACGCCGGATAGGCCTTCAGTACAATAACAATATTGGACATAGTCGACTTGGAATGAGCAGTGATATTTCACGGCTCACGGGGCTCAGGTCTCGGTCGTGCGTCCGCTCAGCAATAGCATTACGCGCTTCAACTTTCAAGCGCTTCCATAAATTCTTTAAATGTGTCGCTGCTCGGTCTTCTGCTGGAAGATCTACTGTTACATGTGTTTGAGAGATCATCCCAAACAGACTTTCTTCGGAGCGTGGTGGTGGCGTCTTTCCTCTTCCACCGTGTCCACAACACCTCGAATGCAGTACAATAAATATAACTTCTGCTCCTCGTTATAGTTCTCTATCCGAGACATGTTCATCCTAACTACCCTCTCCAGGGGTGCAACTACCCAGTGTCAGGGGGGTATGCAGCAACAATTTTGGCGCCCCCCATAAACATTACGTGGTGCGCGGTTGTTGACGGTGTGTGTGTGTGTGTGTGTGTGTGTGGGGGGGGTGCTGCGCGATCGGGGGCGCCCCCCTGGTACGGCGCGATTGTTGAGGGGGGGGGGAGAAGTAATCGATTGATTGACGTAGGTAAGGGCAGATTCAGATTCCAGACTCAGATTTCCACAAAAAGTAGGCTAGACTATTTCATAATATATTTCAACATTATTTGCGTTTTATTATATTATAGTTCACTTTACATTCCCATTAAGTTTTTGTTGGTAATTATAGCACAAAATGCATCCAACATTAAATTAAGACTGCATCTGCTGGAGTATAACGGGAAATCAGTATACTTCCGGTTTAACACGAGTTTTACTAGGAATCAGCTGAACCTGTGTCGGTCAGTACACAGCAATCAGGTTTGCGCAGCTGCGAGTTAAACTCCAAAACCTCCGGTTTCCGGAGTACGGTTTTAAACCGCAGCACAGCTAACGCAATGCTAACTGACAGAGCAATTGCCCCAGTACTGTTGGATCGACTTCGTTTACTTCTGTGGTAAAGACGATCAAAACAGATTATCCGACAGCCTGCAATGAACGTGAGATGACGTTTCACTGCCAAATCAAATAACCAATGGGGCGAGAGGCCTTCTAGCCAATCAGAGGCGAAAAAGGCGGTACCTTCCCCTACCATCCTGGGGAAAAAAAATGTTGTGCTCATGCTAAATGTGTCGCACGAGCAAGTACTAACGGCTGCGGCCTTGCGGGACCTCCCGGGAAGGCGGGGCTTGACCGGCTGGACGTGTGTGATCAAACATATCACATATAAAATAATAATATAATGCAAATCTAAACGATCAAATCTAGTAAATAGACATAATTCATTCTCCTCAGCAGCTTTATTATAGATATATAGTCAGTGTATCTCAATAGCTGCTGGTCGTGGGCAGGGACGGCCTGGGACAAAAAAAAGGCCATGGGCCGTGTTCCGATATCCATACTTCCATGAGTACACTTAAACATAGTACACTATCCGTACTCAATAGGTACGCAGAGCTTCAGATGTTAGTGCTGTTCCAAATGCAGGGCCGTGTTCCGATATCCATACGTACTTAGTATACTTAGTTTGAGTACGTAGGGTGTTCCGATTATGATCGCGGCGAAAAGTAGTGTACTTGAAAGGAGATGAAATCACGGTCATTTAGCGTGTTCGTTTATTTATTAATTGTTATGCTGTTGTCAGGTTAGCTTGGTAGTTACGAGTTAATTTTGACAACAATAAGCCACGTGAACACGTTCTCCTCATCTGACGCAAATCCAGCTAATAGAAGCTCAAGCTGACTATGAGAGGGGCAATGTTTCACTTACCGGTACCGTTTCCTCTGGTGGAATTCCCTTAGCTGTCTGTCCCTCGTCATGATCACCACTGTCGTCGTTTAACACAGTACTGCTGCTGCTGGCAGTTGCACTGCAGGCAAAAAGCTATGTGAGCTTCTGACACTTTGCTGCGTCCTTTTCAAGCACCTTGGCTTTCTTTTCCCTCACCTTTTCCCATCCACCTTTTTCTTTACGCTTTCTACTCGCCATATTTCGAGTCACTCTTCTTTGTTGGCGGTTAGGCCCGCGGAATTAATGCTTGACAAATGGACAATTTTTTGTATTAGTGCCCCCTGCTGTTGATAGTTGTTAGATTCTATTTTTTTGTTATTGAACAGGGCGGGCCGACTCGTGTATTATTTTTCTGTTCTTCTATGTGTTTTATGTGCACTTAATCCTGTACATGGATGCATTAAGGCAGGATTGCTATGAGTAGCCGTATGTTTGTTGTAGCCTACATGCATTAAAGATTTCTGGACTTTTCCAGAACGCACAGATTGCCAGTCCGCCCCTGGTCGTGGGACAGCTGCCCCACCTATCACATTAGTGCTGTCAGTTTAGGTACCAGACATAGAACACACACACACACACACACACACACACACACACACACACACACACACACACACACACACACACACACACACACACACACACACACACACACACACACACACACACACACACGTGTGGCCAGTGTGTCCTGTTCAAAGGCCTCTGCTTTTTTTAAATTATTACATATTAAAATTATATATTTTTAATGATATATTCTCTTTTTTTCTGTTTTTCCCTTTAGCATGCAACTGCAAACCAAATGCATTTGACCTAGATTTAATGACCACTCCACAGGGAGGAAATATGCCCAGCTGAACGATTATTCATTCAAACAAATGAACAGAAATATGTAAACTATTTTAGTTGAAAACTAAAGCCACACTGGGGTTTGGTCTCACCGTTGCCCAAGTCGAGTGATGTAAGAGCAAAGTTGTTTGCACTGCTTTTTTTATTGGAAATAATACATCATAGTCAACACTTTGTATAAACATGTGTATGACACGTACAAAAATCATATTTTACAGTATAAGGACTATCGCTTCAGCCAAATCCACTTATTATTCCAGTCTCATCTGTTCCAACCATGGCAACTCCAAGGCACTCTTTTCACTCAACAAAATCCTTCAACCCCCAGATCTCCTGCCCCCCCACCTGTACTCCTTGGACACGTGTGACTCCCTCCTTCTGTTTTTTAATCAGAAAATCTGCAAAATCCACCAGCATTTGAGCCCCACTCCTTCACCTCCCCCCTCCTCTGAACCGCTCCACTACAGTTTGCCATTTTCCTCTTTCCATCTCCCTGATCCCTCTGCTATCTTTGATCTCATCTATAAATCAAAACCATCCACATGCCAGTTAGATCCCCTCCCTACTGCCCTGGTCATATCCTGCCTCCCCTGTCTCCTCTGGTGTCCCCCAGGGCTCTGTCCTGGGTCCCCTCCTTTTCATTACTTACCTCCTTCCCCTTGGCCTTATTTTCCGTAAATTTAATATTATTTTTCACTGCTTCGCGGATGACACCCAGCTCTACCTCTCCACCAAACCCAACTCCATCCTCCCTCCCTCCTCCCTGACAGATTGCCTTTCTGAACTACAAACATGGTTCACTTCTAAATTTCTCAAACTTAAGTGATAAAACAGAAATCCTTCTAGTTGGTACTAAATCCATTCTATCCAAAGTTGACAGTTTTTCCCTCTCAATTGACAGCTCCATAGTTTCCCCCTCCCCCCAGGTGAAGAGTCTGGGTGTCATCCTCGATGGCTCACTCTCCTTCAAATCCCATATCAACATCACCACCCCGCACTGCCTACTTCCATCTTCGTAATATAAATCACCTCCGTCCCTCCCTCACCCCCCACACCACCTCTATTCTTGTACATAGCCTTGTCACCTCCCGTATCGATTATTGTAACTCTCTCCTATTTGGTCTCCCCCATAAATCCCTCCATAAGCTCCAACTGGTCCAGAACTCAGCTGCCCGTATCATCTCCCAAACCCCCTCTTTCCACCACATCACCCCCATCCTACAGCAACTCCACTGGCTTCCAATTAACCTCCGTATTCACTTCAAAATTCTCCTTCATACCTTCAAAGCCATTCACAACCTCGCCCCTCCCTATCTGTCTGACCTCCTTCACACTGCCACCTCCACCCGCTCCCTCAGATCCTCCTCTTCCATCCACCTCACTGTCCCCTCTGCCCGGCTCACCACCATGGGGAGCAGAGCTTTCAGCCGCTCTGCTCCCAAACTCTGGAACTCACTCCCATCTGACATCCGAAATATTGACTCCCTCCCTCAGTTCAAATCCTCTCTCAAAACCCACCTTTTCAGGTCAGCATTCTCCTTGTAGTTGCCATGATGTTTTTACTTGCACTTTTAATGGTTTGTTACTTGCTTGCTCTTGTTTTAAACTGTAAAGCATCCTTGAGTGTCATGAAAGGCGCTTCGAAATAAAATGTATTATTATTATTATTATTATTATTGTGTACATTTAGTTTACCTGATTCAGACAAATTGCACAAGCCCTTTGTCACTCGTACTGCCATCTGTTCTGTGTCCTCACCTAACCCATATATGAAAGTTGGACGATGTTAAGACACAGCTCTCGTGTCTGCTTCAGCACGTTTCAAGAGACACATTTACCTGTGTGATGGTTGACCCCTGACCATTCAGTTACTGTGTGTGAGTGCAGTGTCTCATCGCTCTAAAAATGACAAACTAAACTAGAAGTGCATGATTTCCGGTATTTAATACCTGGCTCTGAGGTGGAAAAAACCGCATCTAACACTTAAACTGAACAAGAGAGGTTGAGAGAGACGAGGTCTGAAGATATAAGACTTTATTATCACTTGCAAGAAGTAACAACAGAATCTGAGTTGGTTTGCCAAAGAACTCCCGAGCTCCACACAGATCCCTTCTTTTAACCCCCTTTCTGTCGGGTTGGAATGTGCACTTGTTCATTTGTTTATTCCTAATAAGGATCCCTTAGTTACTCCTACACTATAGATAGTGCAAAGAACCCATACTGTCTGCAGTCTCTGACGTCAGTTACGATAACAAACCTTCCACCGCTAAACCAGGCCATAAGTTAAAGGGGGATGTTTGCATTAACAAACCTTCCCACGTCATACGGCTCACGGCCAACATAGCACTTATTCCTATCTGTTGGTTCTGTTTAGAATAAAGCACCATGTACTTGCTGACCCCTGTTTCACGCAACTTACTTCGTTCATATAGCATATTAGGCAAGATAATGAATGTTCTTTCTTATTTAATGGTAGAATATAAGGAATATATTTCTGTTAAATGTATAGTAAATAACTAGTAAATTTCTCCCATATATCCCCCCTTTGGGACTTACTAAGTCCCAATGTCAACTACCATTACCTTAATAACCCAAAGTTACAGATGACTACTTGCCGGACTGCTAGATAAACGAACAGTATTCACATTTGATTACCTGGAAAAAACATCTTGCTTTCATTATCATCATAGGAATTTCAACCTGTTCCAGGGTTTTCAACCTGAACCTTTCAATGAAGCAAGTTAAAAAAGATTACCAAATGTGCGATACCTTATAAGTTTTTCAATCCTCTGAGTTGGTACCCATAAGGACAATACATAAACGTATATAAAAACATGCAACACAAAAATCAAAAGTCAACCTAAAACCCTTTAGCATACGTAGGCCTATATCAAAATACATATTAATTCAAAACACCTTAATAGTATGACAAGTTAATGTAGTAAATCACATAGCATAATGAATTCAGTTATTCATGTCATGTAAGCAGCAGCCTGTTATTTAAGTAGAGCCTTGCATGTGTCGTTTTCTATATAAGTCGTGAAAAACATCGACATCATTATCTCTCCACAAACCATGACCTAGACAAACATCATATAAGTACTTCAAAGAATGCATTACACAAAATTAAACAAACTTTCAGCATGCAATAAAAGTCATCCTTACAGGAAGTATGTGACACAAAAGAAGAAATAAAAACTCAATTCTTTCAACATGCATGGTCGTGGATGATCAGGTGATCTTCATGTATTGGTGTGCTGTATGTATGTGGGGGGTTTTGGGCAGTGTTGTAGTCGTTGCTCCAGCTGTCACCAGCCTCTTCATGTCCGGTTATGGTATGAGTTCAGTGTTCATTCTGCGTACCAAGGGCCCACATGGAGAGGTTTCTAGCACGTGCACATGCGGGCCCCCTTGAGGCCAGGTCAAACCTTGGATCTCTCCCTTTTCATATCGTCGTCATCCCTCTAAGCACTCTGGCTTATGTTCCCAATATACTCCCATTCTACTCCTTTCTCCTCAACTATGCCTTTGGTCATAAGGAACATTTGTTTGTTTAGCCTAGATTCTATCATGGACCTTAGTACTGGAATACAACAACAAAAAATCAATCCCATCATTGTGAATACAATCAAAAGAACTAATCCTATTTGAGCCAATATTGTTCCCCATTTACCCATACGCAGTTCTAGCCATGACATCCAATCATTCCCATGTCCCGCATTATTTTTAACCTCCTGTCTTAGCTTTTTAAGTTTATTCATGGCAAGTGTGAATGTTCCGTTCGGTGAAGTATTATTTGGGATAAAGGTACAACACATTTCGCCTATGAGTTCACACACTCCTCCCTTTTCCGCTAAGAGCCAATCTAATGCTTGCCTGTTTTGCCAAGCCACAGCGCTTGTGGCTTTCAACTGTTCACCTAGAGCGGAAAAAGCATCATCTGTATAGTTAATAAACCGTTGTTGATTATAATAAATGTAGTTAATCCATTCTGCGTTTTCTACTAGTCCTATTATTGGCATGATAGCTTCAAATCCTGAAGCTACTTCGTTCCTGGCCTTGTATATGCTTGGTATACCTCTGGGTTCTGCGTTCTTCCTAGTCATGTTCATAGTTTACTACGTATAATGCACTTTGACAATTTTTACTACATAAATAGCAGTTATCTGCATCTATCTGTTTTCCAGTGAACTCCACCCATTTATTCCAACTATTTTCTCCTACTTGATTATACAATTGGTCAAAGGTTTTCTTTTTAAGTTTACGTTGATTTCGCTCAGATTTATCCTTTTATTATAGCTCTTATTGTTTTGTTCTCCTGTTGTTGAGAAGTTATTATTATTTTCGATTTTATCATTATTTTGAGTTGAATCTATTTTATCAGTAATTGGGTTTGGATCTATTTTGACTATACCACGTTGGTCCTCGGTCACACAAGAGACTTCTACATTTGGTTTTAAGTCTAGTATTATTTCTGACTCTACATGCGGAAACCTCTTTTTTAATTCTAATTTATACGCACTACTACCTGATCCCATTGATCTCTTGATTCTACTGTTATACACCAGTACATTGGTTCTTGCCGAATGTCTATTGTACATTGAACTTGTCCCCAGGTTACTAAGTTATACTTTGGGTGTATGGCTACCTATCATGACAGTAAGAGTAATTTGCTCATCTTCATAATTCTCATTTTGAATATATAATTGAATATATATTTGAACATATAAGGCAACTTGATTTTCTGACCTTTTTCCTTTGCATGTTTAACTATTCCCGAAAATCTCGGGGCTGGCCTTTTCTGCAACACATTCATGCTTTCTCTAGTAATACCACTTGATTCCTGGTTGGTCCAGGTCTGCTCTATTGTTTCACTCTTCCTCTGGATCCGTCTCTGGGCCTGTAGAATTTACCAAAGCCCGCAGAGGATCAGCAGCAGGCTCGTCAGCCTCAGCATCATCATGTGGCTGTTGTTCCAGGCCGGTCTATGTCTGGTCCTGGGGTGGTTGGTCACTGCCGGGTACACCTGCACCCAGCTCCTCCTTGCGGTCCTCCCTCGTCCTTGGTTGAGCGGCTTTGGTGCTGTGAGGTGGTACCAGGTGGACCTCCCTTCCACCTCGATGGCTGTTGGCGTTGCGTTGGTGACTTTGTATGGACCTTCTCTCCTGGGCTCGTTCCACTTTCTCCGGAACACCTTTAGGTCCCATCTGGTCGCCTGGTCCCACCCCCCTTGGTGGGTCGTTTCTCCACCTCTGGAATTCTGTTTCTCCTATTAGAATACAAGCTTGTGCATGGAAGTCAGTTGTCTGATATACTTTTTCAATTTGATTTATAATTGTTCTAATGGGGGCCCCTTGTGGGGCCCTCAAAATGTAGGTGAAAGCATGGGTCGACCCGTAAGCATTTCATGCGGGGTTAGCTGGTCATTCTGTTAGCTTGCATGCGATAACTCATTCGTGTTAGTTGTAGTGCATCTACCAATTCAATTTTCACTTGCAGAGATGTTAATTGCTTGAATGTCCCATTCACTCTTTCCACCGTTCCTTGTGACTGGGGATGGTAAACACAACCCAATCGCTGTTTGATGTGTGACTGCTGCACCACACTTTTCACAGTTTTCCGAATGAAAGCTGATCCATTGTCTGATCTAATTTCTAATTGAATTTCAAACCTTGGCAAGACTATTCTAGATAAAAACTTGATTGCAATAGTCACACTTTGATCTTTTATTGGGACCGCTTCTACCTATCTGCTGAATCTGTCAATTGACTATTAGCATGTACCTTTTACCATATACACTTTCGATCATATCAACATAGTCCAAGACCATATGTCTAAATGGTCCCCTAGGTGTGGGAATATGTCCCAATGGAGTAGTGCTTGTTTTTCATACGTAGTTTTCCGCACATACTTCACAATCATTGAGCTGATTATCAATCATTGTTTGCAAGTATGGTGACCAAAAACCTTGTTTTCTGATTTTAAACCTTGTTTTCTGATTTTCCTCATTACCTCCCCCCTTGCGCCATGGTGAAAACCATGCGCATCTTTAATGAGAAAATGTACCAGCCAGGTAGGTGCAACAAAATGTCCATGAGCAACATGCCATGCACCTCTGTCAATGGCTGATTATGAGTATCCAACACCTTGTTTTAAGGCCTAGTTAGCTAAATAATTACCTTCTGCCCGTATCCCTCCTAAGGTGCTATTCCCTTTAACCTTAACTACAGCCAATCTAGTAGAAAGGGAAATTGCAGCCAGTAAATCCTAAACCAAATTTTGATATGATATGGGTTTCCCATCAACCGCTTTTAAACCATGCTGTTACCAAATTTAAATCATGCACTATACCGAAAACAAACCGCAAATCCTTATATACCTTAAAAATGACCTGTCCTAGTTATTGCCACATATTCGCTGCTTAAGCCGGAATCTATCCTATCCTCCACCTTTCAACCCAAATGGTTTCTCCTCGGATGGTTTCATCTTCTCATCACTTCATGATCAAGTGAGTCAGCGCTCAGCGACTTGGCCAAGTACTCGTGACTGTGCCTGCCTTAGGTTGTCCCGCGGTTTCAAGGTGGGATCTTACCCGTCATAGGCTAACCAGCCTTCCCTACTGGCCTGTTGCAGGACGCCGTGTATGGGAATAAATCCCTTCTGATTCTTATGTTCAGCCCATTGGATAGCTGTGGAGGAGTAGAGACAGATATCTATGACAGCTATCCATGCAGTCCTGTGTATGCGTAATGGAGACCCCACACAGTGTTAACGCTGTAATTTTGACGCGGTGATGGACGAAGCTAACAAATAAAAATATTCAACATAGCATAACAGCATTAGGCGTTGGCGTTTGCAAGGTAAACCCAATTCTTCCCAATGTCAATAAACAATCTAGCTTGTGCATTAGATCCCTTCCCAGCAGATTGCTGAAGTACTTTTCAATGATCACTTTAACCAGGTCATTGCAAATGTTCAGAGAACATTTGTCTGACCAAAACAATTTGACAATTAAACAAATAAAACACAAACAACTAAATCAAAGACTAAACAACCTGCAATCTATTTCAACAAAACACATGACAATCAAGATATGGCTCGCCATGACAACAGAGGCGGGACTTATACCATGCAGTCCACTCTCCCCCCTTGGAGACACACCTCCTGTTAGACCTAGGCAACCCAGAGCAACTTTCTTTCAACAGTTTCAACACCAAACTATGGAGGTATTTTAAGCAACCTAACAATGGACTTATTTTATTGTTACACACCAACACTGCGTATCAGGTTTTTGTCTTGTAATAACTACCGCGCTCCCGCAGGGTCCTTTTAGGGCGGGTTCCTGTCTCAGTTTGGTGAGAAGGAAATTCCCTGAACTCTTACACGAGTCCCCAGCGCTGGTTGACCCCTGGACTTCTGTGGACGAGCGGTAGAGGAGATAACTTTTGATTTAAATGAATAGTACCCAACTTAAATGAGCTGTTGGTCTGCTAATTGTCCCACAAAACACTAAAACACTTTAACACACACAGTTGTAAAATAAATTCACAGAGAAGACACGAAAACAAATAACAGACACTAATACATCATTGATCTCTACATGTGTACCTTCTCTGTCCCATCAGACCTTTAACTGTTGTAATGTTCACAGCGCTTTCTTTATTATGTTTTTATTCTAACCCCTCTAAGTCCTGCGATCCCCATGGGACATACTGAGCATGTTGTCCCTTTACCACTTTGCACTGTAAGGCGACCTTGTGTGTTTTAAAAGGCACCTTCAAATAAAATGTATTTATCATTATTATTATTATTATTACTACTAGTAGTAGTAGTAGTATAGGGTAAACTCCTGCATAACTCTTTGGCGCTCTTGTCTTCCTTTGCAATCTCTTAAGTCCCTCTTGTAAGTCGAACACCAGGGGATCTTGTGCTGATCTACAGCTGCTAGGCTCGGCCCCCTCCTTTTCTTTCCCTGAAGTCCCACTGAAACTCTCTCCCTCATGACTGCGCTCCGCTGTCATCTTCATCTGACTTTCTTTTAACTTTCTTCCTTTCTTACCCCCCTCGTCTCCATCTCTATTACAATCGCTATCACTACTCCACTCTTTCACTGTTCTTCTAATTATTTTATAACAGTCCATGTATAGGGATGGGTCTCTCCCTCTCTCTTGACCATGTTTCTCTCTTTCCCTTCTTTCACTTTCTCTAACTTTTCTTACCCCTTCTCTAACTTTTCTCTCTGCCTTCTCCGTATTCCTTCTTTTTGGAACATTCCTAATATTATCCTCTCTTTTCTTCTCACTCATAACACATCTGTAGAGAATCTTATCTCCACAGCTTCGCTTATAAGGGTCCTGATAGTTGTGGATTCAGAAACTGTCCTTGTTGTAGTTATTGTTCTCACATCCCCTGTAGGAGTTGATGTGCTAATACTATCACTAAGTAGTAGTAGTAGATGATATCTCTTCACCTTCCACTAAGAGTGTTGTTGCTATGGCGATCGGCTGCCTAATAACTAATGCCTGTGTTGTGTCATCACCTAAATCTGTTACAAGCATTATTTTATGAATCGACGACAAGATGCACACGGAACGTTTGAGATGTTTCTTTGGAAAGGAGCCCCCCCGGCCGTGGAGGTCCCCTCCTTTGCTTACGGTTCTCGTGCAAGTGTAGATAAAGAAAAACAGAGATTTAATGTCTCTTTGAACAAACTTGCTTCATATTACTGACAAGTTGGCACTTAAAAATAATCAATCAGCTTTTACACAAAAACACTTTTTTATTGCAGTAATTACATCTGTTAACGTAGTTATTTATGAATTTAAAAGTCTCGATAATAAAATTCATGATCAGGTAATGTTTCCTAGTATGTTTTTTATCCCTACTAGCCATTTCTAATATAATTGTTCTCTTTCCCCTTTTTAATTTATTTATTTCCTTTCCTTTTTTGTTAACCCTGTAATTTCTTATAATTTTAAAAGTCTCAATAATATAACTTATGATCAAGTAATGACCATCAATAAACAGAATTATTATACTAGGCCCCATTCTGCCTTCTCCTCCCTTGCAGTTCCAAGAGTGCAGTAGGGGCGCGACCACGCGTCTGTGTAACCTGTAGCTCCTCCTAAAATCCTCACATGCGCAGTTCACTTGTTAACGTGACTTCAGAGAGAGCAGAGTCTGTCCAATGCTCTTCTGACTCGGAGGGGGAACCTGGTGGCCCCCCGACTAGAGAATTATTTGCAACGCCCTTGCAAGTCTTTCTCTACGTCAGCCAGCAGCTTCTTAATCTAAACAGTTTCACATTTTCAAGAAATGATAAGAATTCTTTTTTCAATATTTACATGAGGAGTCGTCACTCCCACAATTAGACCACTTGTCATTAATAATATTTAGAGCTCAATTTACAAATAAGTAACTTCATTCACGCATATTTAGCACCCTCACGCAACTTATTAATATCTATAACCACTGTTTATTCTACTTTTTTTCTTTTCCAGTCTCTCACATATCGTCGCAAAGAACAAACATAGACTAAAATTAGCTTTAGGCCTAATGATACACGTTAATTTTCTTACGCGCCAAATAATAGACTGGCCAACGCCTTTTTTTTTTTTTTTTCTTTGTCTCCTCGGCCCCCACCTTTTCTGATTCCTAACTTCTCCTCTAGCCTCGCTCTTTTCCTTTTTTTTTTTTTTTTTTTTTTTTCTGAGTTGCGGCTCCCCCGGAGCTGCTCGACCCCCACCTTTTCTCACTGTTCTCCTCTCCTTCTTTCTCACCCCTGCTCTCTATACAGGCTCCCCAAACCACTCTGCTTAACCTTATCACCTAACTACTATAAACACTATTCTTAATACTATTTATTTGAGCTTATTTTACTTGTTAGTTTAACAACTTTTCTTTATCTCTGCCGATTGGAATGCGCTCCCCTCCCACCTTTGGCGATTCTCACTTCTGCTCTGCCTGGGGGCTTACTCCCCCCTCCCTTCCTGATCTCCAAGCTCTCTATCTCTCTTATACTATTAACGTAGTAGCGGGTTGGCTTATGTACTACAAATCCAGGAAGGTTTACACATTTACTTCAGGCAAATCAAGCGTTACCAATTACTATTATTACTAATATTGAGGTGCTTCAATACTCTTTTCCAGCACTTCTCTGTCTTTCCAATTTATCTGCGACAGAATAATATAACAAAACGGGCCGTACAAGTCTCAGAGTGAAAAACACTACCACTACTTGAATACAGAAGGAAAAACGACTTATGCAACTTTTTATAGCGTGTCGAAAACGGTCGAATTTGTCGTGCAAGGTCCTGAGTGAAAAAACACTAACTCGCCTTTAATCACAAAATAACGGTTGTCTCAGCCTTTCAGCCCAGACTTTTATTTATTCAATAAACTGATCTATACAGGACGTCGCTACCCTGCCTACCAAAAATAGATCTATAGAGCACATAGGATTGTCCATATAATAGGCCACAGGGCGATGTCCAATCGCGTTTACGGGACCTTACTTATACCAATCACTATAGGACAAATAAAATCATGGAGTTGTCCATATAATAGGCCACAGGGCGATGTCCAGTCGCGTTTACGGGACCTTACTTATACCAACTACCACAGGACAAATAAAATCATGGAGTTGTCCATATAATAGGCCACAGAGCGATGTCCAGTCGCGTTTACGGGACCTTACTTATACCAACTACCACAGGACAAATAAAATCATGGAGTTGTCCATATAATAGGCCACAGAGCGATGTCCAGTCGCGTTTACGGGACCTTACTTATACCAACTACCACAGGACAAATAAAATCATGGAGTTGTCCATATAATAGGCCACAGAGCGATGTCCAGTCGCGTTTACGGGACCTTACTTATACCAACTACCACAGGACAAATAAAATCATGGAGTTGTCCATATAATAGGCCACAGAGCGATGTCCAGTCGCGTTTACGGGACCTTACTTATACCAACTACCACAGGACAAATAAAATCATGGAGTTGTCCATATAATAGGCCACAGAGCGATGTCCAGTCGCGTTTACGGGACCTTACTTATACCAACTACCACAGGACAAATAAAATCATGGAGTTGTCCATATAATAGGCCACAGAGCGATGTCCAGTCGCGTTTACGGGACCTTACTTATACCAACTACCACAGGACAAATAAAATCATGGAGTTGTCCATATAATAGGCCACAGAGCGATGTCCAGTCGCGTTTACGGGACCTTACTTATACCAACTACCACAGGACTTTCCACACTCCGCTACAATGTATATAAATCACAGAGCATTGTGTGTGCATGCATGCGTCACTTCATTCCAAGTCACTCTCTCTCTCTCTCCTTTTATATGCTTTTGGTTCTTTTTTGGAGAGACACAATACCTACCACTGGGCGTTAGAATCGGGCAGACAATGATCACACAAATTTACTAAATTAATAAGTAAGAACAATGCTTACCTTTTAAAGTTGGGTGGCCACCCGTTTTTGTGTGACCCTTGCCGGTCCTCGACCCAGCCCAGCGGCCGGCGGATCTCTGTTCTTCAATCCTGTTCGTGACGCCAAATATGAGGTGGAAAAAACCGCATCTAACACTTAAACTGAACAAGAGAGGTTGAGAGAGACGAGGTCTGAAGATATAAGACTTTATTATCACTTGCAAGAAGTAACAACAGAATCTGAGTTGGTTTGCCAAAGAACTCCCGAGCTCCACACAGATCCCTTCTTTTAACCCCCTTTCTGTCGGGTTGGAATGTGCACTTGTTCATTTGTTTATTCCTAATAAGGATCCCTTAGTTACTCCTACACTATAGATAGTGCAAAGAACCCATACTGTCTGCAGTCTCTGACGTCAGTTACGATAACAAACCTTCCACCGCTAAACCAGGCCATAAGTTAAAGGGGGATGTTTGCATTAACAAACCTTCCCACGTCATACGGCTCACGGCCAACATAGCACTTATTCCTATCTGTTGGTTCTGTTTAGAATAAAGCACCATGTACTTGCTGACCCCTGTTTCACGCAACTTACTTCGTTCATATAGCATATTAGGCAAGATAATGAATGTTCTTTCTTATTTAATGGTAGAATATAAGGAATATATTTCTGTTAAATGTATAGTAAATAACTAGTAAATTTCTCCCATAGCTCCCAACAGTCACTGGTTCATGCAAACACTTACGTTCAAGCTAACATACTAGCGTGTTTGTGCATTGCTAGGGTGGAGGAGATTTAAAGCCGTCGACCAGCAGCGATGAGCAGCACTGCCGTTCAAGTTAATTGTAAAACCTGATGAGCAGCTTGTCGGTCAGGACACCGGCGGCCAGGATGAGAGACATGAGCAGCAGGGCCAGGCCTCGCCGTACGGCCAGCTGCCGGACCGTGAGGACCGCTCTCTGGCTGGGGTCAGGTGCCTCCTGATCTGGGGTTCCCTGCAGGTCTCCTGGTTCAGCAGGACAGGAGGCCTTCACCTGGGCCTTCTCCTGGGCCTTCACCTGGGCCTTCTCCTGGTCCGTCTCACAGACCTTCTCCTGCCAACCATCTGGTGGATATTGGCTTGAAGTTATGTCAATACATTTGCATGAAATGAGCTATATAAAGCTTTGGCCTATTACACGGCTTTGTTGAATACTGAATACGATTCTGATTGGTCAATTACAGCATCCTACGGTCTGTTATTTATGAATAACAGATCGTTGCTATGGACGCCATTTCCAACTGTAGAATATCCCTGTAGAACATACCATTTTATTTTAGCAGAAGCAATGAAATAACTTTTAAATCAATAAAATAATTGTTTGTCGTTATATTTTGTGTCAAATTATTGATTTCTTTAGTAAGTAATAAGGCTTGCTGTACATTATCCCTTACTTAACGGCCCAGGTTGGTTGCAAAAAGATTAAAAAGATGAATTCGCTATTTGGATAATAATAGCGTGTTTGCCTTGCAACCACACTGAATCATCCATCAAGATTAAAGACAATTTACCCTTGTGCTCCATCACAGGCATCTCCTTCCTGTCTGTGAGTGGCGCCCCTGTCCTCACTAAGGCCTTTTCAGAGACAAGAACCACTATGAATCATCTGCATATTACTATAGCATGGGATAGAAACGAAACATATACATCCATGTAAATGCATGTTTCTATATACATATGTATACAAGTACCGACCTCTTTGGTGACATCCTGCCAGTTCAGTTTGGACAGATACACTACATAGAAAGTAGTCTCCATTGTGATGCAAATAAGTATTCCTAACCACAAACCTGGAAGAGAAAGGATCAAATGACCTCACAGACACGTTTAGATAATTAGGTATTACAGTAAGTCACCATGTAAATACCAAACTCCTCCTTACCCACAATGCCCATTCCTGCTGGGAACATGAGCGACAGTCCGATAGGTAACCCTATGAAGTAGTACCCCACCAGGGCAAACAGAGCCCCCACCCTCTGCTTCCCTACGCCCCTGATGATCCCTCCAGTCACACCCTGCAGACATTAAACACATTTACAACTCATGGTGTTGGAAATGTGGGGACGTTAAAAACACACTGTGGGGGCAGTAAACAGTACATTTAAGTCACATTGTGGGGACATTAAACATCACAATCACTCTATGTCATGTCATTATAGTTTAATAGTATAATACAAAGTTTTCTCTTCTGGTTGGAAGCTAGGTTTTACGGGCTGTTATGAGAGCTCACCGCGGCGGCTTCAATGACATGTACAAAGCCATACATTATCATGACATCAGCAACCCGCTGAACTACTTCTCTAAAGGACCCAAAACAAAGAAAGAAATGTCACATAGATATTACAGAAAACTCTAATTCCCATCTAATCTAATTCAGGATTAAAGTTCTCTTTGATTCTCTGATTTACAAAAATCACCGACTAATGATTCGTGTAAATTTGATTGCATGTGAAATTTGCCGTAAAAAATTTTGTGCAAATTGAATGCAATTGCTTGACAGCCCTATTGCTTAACTTTCAGTACAATGCAGCTTAACTAAATCAAGGAGCCATTGTTTTATCACAGTCCATGTGAAGCCTCTATGTTTGAGTTAATATATGAACGATTGCAGGTTAGGTTAGTGTTAAGAAGATGGATTGAGACAGTGCCTGTAGTGTATAAACACAATGATTATTTAGCCAGTGCTGTACAATCTTTTTATTTTTTTTACTAACAGGTCTGTAGTAAAAATATATCCAATCACGTCCTTCGAGACTCCCAGAAAAACTCCAACAAAAGAAGCCACTATAACTATCAGGAAAGATAACAGTTTAAATGGACAATATATGGCAATCAATAATAACAATTGCCGAAATGATGCAAAGATGACACAAACGTCACATAAGAGGGACGTGTATATGTGCAGGTTTCACTCGTTCATACCTGTGCAAACGAATGAGGTCTTGGCAGACAGCTTGGCCTGCTCCGTGTCTCCGGCGCCGAGGGCGTTTCCCACGCGCACGCTGGCCGCCACAGACATTCCCATTGGGATCTGTAAGAAAGCATGAGCTGCCTGGAGACTTAAGGGCATCCTGTGTGTGTGCTCCAGGGTCGCCTCCCAGTCGGTATGAGGGAATTCCTCTTGGTTATAATCTCAATGTTTCGGTCACTACCCAAAAATGTGTGGCAAACAGGAACATAAAAGCCCTGATATGAGAAGGATGTGTGTTGACGTTACCATGTAAACAAAGGCGGCGAGTTGGTAGAGAATGGCCTGAGCCCCCAGCTCCACTTCGCCGATGAGACCCGCCAGGAAGCCTCCCGCCTCATAGACCCACCAGGCAAAGCAGTGCATCAACATGCTGGACATGGCCAGCCGGGTGAAGGGCCCCCAGTCCTGCATGCAGTCACTGGACCAACCTGTGGGTCAAAGGTCAGGAGGAATATGACAACATTTATTTTCTCCAATATTGTGCAGCCCTAACAAACGCCTTCTCCTACTCAGGAACTGCCCAGGCCCCGGGGTGAGAGCAGGTACCAGGGAGGATTGGGGAGACTCCTGCTGTAGTGAGGAGGAGTCAGGTGCCTGGGAGGAGTGGGGTGACTCCTGCTGTAGTGAGGAGGAGTCAGGTACCAGGGAGGAGTGGGGAGACTCCTGCTGTAGTGAGGAGGAGTCAGGTACCAGGGAGGAGTGGGGAGACTCCTGCTGTAGCGAGGAGGAGTCAGGTACCAGGGAGGAGTGGGGAGACTCCTGCTGTAGCGAGGAGGAGTCAGGTACCAGGGAGGAGTGGGGAGACTCCTGCTGTAGTGAGGAGGAGTCAGGTGCCTGGGAGGAGTGGGGAGACTCCTGCTGTAGTGAGGAGGAGTCAGGTGCCTGGGAGGAGTGGGGAGACTCCTGCTGTAGTGAGGAGGAGTCAGAGAGAGAGAGGGAGCTGACCTGCCCATGTGGTCCGGTGAAGCCCCCTGCAGCAGATGTAGATGCACAGGACTGTCGCCAGGGAGTACTGCGAAATTGCGTTGGCTGCCGCCGAGCCTCTTCAGGGGTCAAGGGTCAGAACAGAGGAAGAAATAAACCAAAAACTGAAAATAATTGTATATTAACGATTATAGAGATATTAATTTTAATGTGACTTAAAAAGAAAATTCATGAGTTTATTAGCTTTATTAGCTTTAGATCATCTCTAAATGCTGCAAAATAATCACTAGATATCTGTACATTTTAGAGACTAGAATTATAAGAATAAGTATATCCTGAGGGGTTATGGTATTATGGGGTGTATCAAATAACGATTCTTTACTTACGCGACACCCATATCCAGCAGATTGAGGAAAATGTAATTGGTGAATAAATTAAGAACATTCCCAATTACCCCGGTTATCACATGGGGCCACATGATGCCCTGTGGGGTCAACACAAACAGCGACACAGGAAGTGACACAGCCGTAGGAATCAAACCCAATCAGACACAAGGGCATCATAACACCCACAGCTATTCTGTATCGTGTGTTTGTGTTTGTGTTTGGGTTTGAGTCTGTTGAATCAACTTTTCTCAGTCTGACAATCAGTTACCTGAGTCTGCAGGTATCGTGCCTGTAGTTGGTACATAAAAGAAGCCTGTAAAACATGAATCACAGCTCAAATCACAGCTCAAATCACAGCGTTTAAACTCTGAATTCAACAATGAATCTCGTATGAGTGTTAGCTAGCTCCTAACCATAGTGGGGTGTGTGAAAAAAATCCAAAAATAACTTACTGGCAGTGAAGGCATGACAATTTCCACATACAGCTGGGATAGTCTATGAAAAATGAATCAGTCTTAATTAATTAACTAGTCATTAATATATGTAAAGTATGTTGATGCAGACTACAGTTATGTGGCGTTTACTAGGTCACTTTTTCAATTTAATTATTTGAAATATATGGATAATCAGAGTTTCAGTCTATCTAGTATTGCAGGAGGATAAGGAGGATAATGTTATTGACCTGGCAACCTCAGCCCGCTGCCTGACAGCCAATAGGATGGACTGTGTGTTGATAAGGACCGCCCAGCAGGGGAAACAGGCCAATAGCAGGATGAGGATTCCTCTTTGGAGAAGGACTCCCACTTGCTTTAGGTTTCCGCTCCCAACGGTCTGTGTTTGTTAAAGAGTGAATCATCAAAATGTCAAATTGATAATGGTGATATTATTATTATTACTGTTGGCCATTTAGTTTGGATAATTCCATTTAAATCCTGATGTCTACCTGAGACATGAGCGTATCACAGGCTGAAGACAGTCCATAGCCAATGGAGATACCGGTGACGTTTATCACCTGTGTAGAGGTTCAACAACACATCAGCCATGAAATTAAAAGAGAGAAAAACATCCATCGTTCTGTTCTTATTTAGGTTATTATAGCCACTATTGTCTTACCGCTATCGCCAACCCTACAGCATTCAGCTCATCATTCCCCAGGTGGCCACAGAAGATAACACTGACGAAGCCAATCAGAAAGGTCATCAGCTGTGAGAGCAACTAACAAGAAGGGAGGCTGGTTTATAGTTTAGTAGTGAGGCTATAGGGACATGTCCCCACCAGGAAGACAATCACACTGCCCATAATTCAGACATTAGTAACAGGATCGACTCATACAAACAATTCAGTTTTACAGCCATACATCTTGAAACATTTTAATGATGGCTACACTAATCCTGCACTGTGTAACTGTTTTCTACCACAGACATCACTTTTGTTCAGAATGTGATTATATTTCCTCCAAAGACCATAGAGAGAAGAAATATATGGTTTCATTTAGTTGTCATGGTTCTTAAAACATTTATGTTTAATGGTCCATGTGATTTAGTCATACAGGTAACCCAGGCCTTTTAAATATTATACCTTACCAGTTTATACTACTAGGCCTACTAATAATAATAATAAACAATAACATAATAATAATAATAATAATAATAATAATAATAATAATAATAATAGCATAGGCCTACTAATAATAATACACAATAACATAATAATAATAATAATAATAATAGCATATGCCTACTAATAATAATAGTTATTGTTGTTGTTATGATTGTTATTATTATTATTATTATTATTATTATTATTTATTTTTTAAAACATCAAATCATGTTTTCTAATAATATGTTGACTGTCAAAATCCAAGCTTTCTATTGGTTAAATGTCGAGGGGAGTGAACAGCCTTACCATCGGAGCTGCCAGTCTGAAGAGCTGGACCACCTCCTGCCGGTACTGCTCCGGAATCCAGGTCCTCATGGGTTTCATCTCCTCCGCTCAGGAACAAGCGTCCCCCGAGGCGCACGGTCCGGTTTCTGGAGGGTGGAGGTGCTGCTGCCGGACTGGTTCAGGTACCGCGCTGTGTGGGCGGGGCTATAGCGACGCTGGGGACCTCTGATTGGTCAACACCCGTCGTCAGAAAACACCAATGGGGCAATTGCTCTGTCAGTTAGCATTGCGTTAGCTGTGCTGCGGTTTAAAACCGTACTCCGGAAACCGGAGGTTTTGGAGTTTAACTCGCAGCTGCGCACGAAGTTAAACCTGATTGCTGTGTACTGACCGACACAGGATCAGCTGATTCGTAGTAAAACTCGTGTTAAACCGGAAGTACTCTGATTTCCCGTTATACTCCAGCAGATGCAGTCTTAACTTAATGTTGGATGCATTTTGTGCTATAATTACCAACAAAAACTTAATGGGAATGTAAAGTGAACTATAATATAATAAAACGCAAATAATGTTGAAATATATTATGAAATAGTCTAGCCTACTTTTTGTGGAAATCTGAGTCTGGAATCTGAATCTGCCCTTACCTACGTCAATCAATCGATTACTTCTCCCCCCCCCCCCCCCCCCTCAACAATCGCGCCGTACCAGGGGGGCGCCCCCGATCGCGCAGCACCCCCTCCCCACACACACACACACACACCCCGTCAACAACCGCGCACCACGTAATGTTTATGGGGGGCGCCAAAATTGTTGCTGCATACCCCCCTGACACGATGAACATGTCTCGGATAGAGAACTATAACGAGGAGCAGAAGTTATATTTATTGTACTGCATTCGAGGTGTTGTGGACACGGTGGAAGAGGAAAGACACCACCACCACGCTCCGAAGAAAGTCTGTTTGGGATGATCTCTCAAACACATTTAACAATCTTCCAGCAGAAGACCGAGCAGCGGCACGTTTAAAGAATGTATGGAAGCGCTTGAAAGTTGAAGCGCGTAATGCTATTGCTGAGCGGACGACCGAGACCTGAGCCCCGTGAGCCGTGAAATATCACTGCTCATTCCAAGTCGACTATGTCCAATATTGTTATTGTACTGAAGGCCTATCTGGCGTAATAAGTGTAAATGTATCATACATTATTATTAATACTACTAATAATAATTAATAAAACTAATTCTGTGTGTGTCGGTTATAATGGAGCGTTGTTTCATCCTGCAAACTGGTTTAGTCTCCTCTAAAACCATGTCCGTTTGGAGACTAGACTAACACGCACAAAATACGCCCCTAGTGTCTGATGTGAATTTCTCTGAAGACACAGCAATTGAGATCAAGGTAAAACGCAGCTGCAGGTTAAACCACAGGTACATACGACACAGCAATGGAGCTTAAGACGTCACGTGACTTCTTGCGTCACTGACGAGTTTAAAACCGTGTTAAACTCTAAAAAGTGGCTAACGTAGCGGCAGAGCAATTGCCCCTTTGTGTCTAGCGGCTGTGTGTCTGTACGCCTTTTTGTATGTTTGCTCTACTTTATGTGATTTTTAAAATAAATAAGCAATAAACAAATATAATAGGTCCATGTTAGCTCCAAATGTATATATAGGGCTCTGTTATACCGAAAGATTGGCAATCACCTGTCAGTGGGTTGGATGGTGCTGGTGATGGTGTATTTTTACACCTGTGGAGGGTGTATGTGGAGTGTGTGTTGTTGATGGCTGGTCTACAGCCTCACCTGGCCTGAGTCAGACTGATTGGACTCTGGCTGGGTGGGGCTGCACACCTGTGGTGCAGAGCAATCATGGCACCCAGGATAAACCAGCTATCACCACACACACTCGAGAAGGAGCCACTGTCATGGCAGCTTGTACCATCAGCTTGGCGAATAACACCTGCCATCTCCAATAAAAGCATACACTACCTGTGTCGGAGGGCCCCAGGAAAAGCCACTTATAGGTGGTGTGTGGTAGGATGAACCCCGCCACATCCGTGTTACCTCCAAATGTACATATAGGGCTCTGTTATACCGAAAGATTGGCAATCACCTGTCAGTGGGTTGGATGGTGCTGGTGATGGTGTATTTTTACACCTTTATCATTTTAAACACCGATGACCTACTTCCCCATGCTGCTTTTTTAAACTTGTGTATGTTGCACCCTGAGCTGATCAAGCCCCCTTGTTAATGTGATGTGTTGTACATGTCTCTGAAGGTGTGTCCATCCAGGACCACTTTGGAAATAAGTGTTTTAAGTAATGCTTTCAAGTGCTATCCTCTGAGGTTATTGTATCTTGATACTCCTTGGAGTTGTTTTGTACTTTAAATTCCTAATAAAAATCAATCAATTAAATCAATGGTGTGTGATTGATATAGTGTGTATGGTCGAGGTAACCACTAAGTAGGCCTAATGTTAGCTCTGAAATCACCACCATGACATCACATTTCCCTCCACACTTTTCTAAATGATGACACGTCTTCCAGCGGTGGTGTTGGACATGTTTATCGAGGTCACACATCGATGCGTGTGCTTTTATTGGTGTAAATACGAAAATACTTTTCTGAAAACAAAGCCAATGACAGACAAATGTCCTCTGCAATCCTAGTTTAAAAAAAATAATACTCTTTTGTACAACGCTGCCATGGATTTGTGTTTCCTGTGAGGTTTATGTTGCAGCCTGTTGACCTTTAACACCAGGACACAAACATGGGAAAGCGTCAGGTGACCTTCAGCCTGTTGGGGACTAAATCTCGAATCCCTCGAAGAGCAAACATTTTGCCTGAGGAAGGAAGAAAAGGAGACTTAGTTTGCTGTTGGTGTGCTTGTTATTCTTGCACTGTGTGTGTGTCTAACTGGGGGTACATTCGTGTGTGTGTGTGTCTCTCTCTGGGGGTACATTCATGCGTGTGTGTATGTGACCTCATGCCAGCGCAGCGTGTCTGGGGGTAGTCCTATGTGGCAGTGGGGGCAGGTGTGGGTCTGATCCTCCAGGTCCGGGTTCCTGAGGACCCAGCTGGGACCCTCGCTCCCCCACAGAGGCAGCGCGGTGGAGCGGGAGGAGCAGGCCACGCCGAAGTGAGGCCTGGGGTCGGTCTGGTAGTTCACCCTCTGGCCACCGGGGGGCGCTGCTGCCCCAGCATGGTAGTCCTGCTGCGAGGCCACCACGTAGGGCTGCAACCACCCAGAGTTGGAGGGACCAAGAGTTATCCATGATGATGTGTTGGTGATTGATTGGTGACTGTTTTAATGTGATTGTTTTGTGATGTTTGAGAGTGATGCTGTGTGACCTGCTGTGGGGGATCTTGAGGGCGATGCTCTGGCTCAAGAGACCTCAGGCAATACCAGCAGGGCTCTGGGCTTCGGCCTGAGAGTCACACACAGATGGAAACACATTGATGCACTTTTGTTTCAATTTCAATAAACCCCCCCCCAAAATAGGCCCTTCCTTCCTTCCTTCCTTCCTGCATTCATGCATTCATGCATTCATCGGGTGCAAATCTAGCTTTTTGCTCTTTCATCATTGTATTATTGTATATGTTTGATATATTTTAGCCTTACTCTGGACTCCGGTGGTGTGTGACGTCGGCGGTGAGGGTGAGGGTGGGGGGGGAGGCGGTGAGGATGGTGATGATGATGATGATGATGATGGTGCTGATGATGATGATGGTGATGATATGGTCCCTGCCTTGTTATTTCTCTGTAGGATAGAAATAGGATAGACATAGGAAAAAGGAAAGACAGTAGATGTGGGACTTAGGTACAGTAGTCAATAGTTGAGTAAGTCCGACCTGGTTGGGGTCCCCCCCCTCCCCCGGGACCTGGACCGCAGGGGGGTCATCCCCTCCGCCAGCAGACCCCTCGGCCTGCGGGTCGGTCCGGGTTAAAGGCTCGTCGCTGAAACCAAGGAGAGAGAGAGAGGTCACAAGATGTGGTTATCGACATGGACCTCTCCGGCTGATCACATCAACGCAGGACGCAGGACATGGACACCGCAGTCGTCCTACCGTCGCGTAGGCGTCCCCTCGTCCTCCCTGTCTCCCTCCATCCCTCCTTGGTGTCCCTCCCCAGGGACGTCCAGGTCTGCTCCCCTCATCTCTCGTCTCCCTGACTCCTCCTGGCTGCTGTCCTCACCTCCTGATGCCTGTTGCTCTCCCCCTCTCCTTCTCTCTCTCTCTCTCTCTCTCTGTCCTTCCCCCCTTCGCAACTCTCACTCCCCCCCCCCCCCCCCCCCACACCCATCTGAAACGGAAACTCCAGTGTTTGAATATTTGATGTGTCTGAATGGCTCACAAGTAGCTTTGCTGTAAAGAGCAGGGAGGTGAAGTCTCCGGTGTCTCTGTGGTCCACACTGACATGCTGCAGATATGGCTGCAGTGGGCCTGCTAATAATAGGCCTGCATTTTTAAAAAACAACAACAACAACAACAACTTAAGACTAATAGCCACAGATTATTGCATATCATACTGATATTAAGAATTATGAGCCACTTTTGAATATTATACTATTCATATTATTATACTGATTATGAATTATGGACCTAAGCATAGAAACTGCAGATGAATAAACACATTCCTTATTGAAGAGGAATTTGAGATACAATTGAGATGTTTGT
>JAOPHQ010002690.1:0-5000 GCA_030340625.1 Merluccius polli | reverse complement strand
TACGGGGCGACGGGGATCTGGGGCGGCGGCTGCTGCCTCCAGCCCTGGCCGCCGCGACCTTTGCCCCCCGGCCGGAACCGGCGCCTCGGCGGAGGGAGGTCCAGCTCCTGGGGTCCGAACGGCTGGTCCATGGAAGGGGCCGGTTTGCCGTAATAGTGCTGCTTGGGGTAGGGGAAATATACAGGGTAGTAGGCGCGATATGGCTTCTGGTAGTAGGGGTAGGAGGGGAAAGCCAAAAACTGTTTCTGAGGTTTGTACCAATAGTCAAGCTGCTTCTGAGGCTTATACCAAAAGTCCTGCTTGTACGACTTGACCTTGTCCTTCTGCCACTTCTTGTTGGACCTGTACTTGTACGGCGCCTTCTTGGGGTTGCTGGAGGCGGTGTAGTGGTACATCGGCGGAGCGGCGAGCGGCGGCGGCACCAGGGGCCGGAACCGCTGTTTGACTGGGCCGGCGTTGGACGGCATCTGCTGCAGCTCTTTCCTCTTCTTCTTCTTCTCCTCCACGTCGCTGATGATCTCCACCACGTCGTCGGCGGGCAGGTGCAGCTTGCTGCTGATCTCGATGAGCCGGTCGATCATCTGCTGGTCCATGTCGTCGTCGTCGCCGCCGCCGTCGCCGTCCGTGGTGACCACCTCCTCGGACCGCTTGTCCTCGGCCGTGTTGCTGATGGCGGCGGCGGCGCCCATGCTGCTGCTCTTCTGCCGGGGCTTCATGTACGGCGGCTGCTTCCGGCCCATGTACTGCAGCAGCATGTCCGACGCGATGTCCGCCAGCCGCTGTTCCTCCTCGCGGGCGCGCTCCGCCTCCTCCTGCTGCCTCAGCACCTCCTGCTTCTCGGCGCGGGCCCTCGCCTCCTCCTCCAGGCGGGAGAGGCTCTCCTCCTCCTTCTCCACCTCCTCCTCCAGCTCCTCGCCCTCGTTGTCGAAGTCGTCCATGAAGTTGCCGCCCTGCGCCGGCCCGTTCCGCGCCGCCTGCTCCTCCTGCCAGTGCTGCTTCTTGCCGGCGCGCGCCAGCTGAGTGTTGTAGGCCTTGTAGCCCTTCAGGGGAGGCAGGATCTCGTTGTCTTGGAGACCCAAGTCAATGTTTTGAAAGTAGCCCCTTGTTTTGCGATGCAGCGCAGATGAGTCGTCTCTCTGCGGGGAGCCCAGTTCGTCTGATGGACCTCCCTCCTCCCGCTCCTCTTGGTTCGGCCCTCCCTCTCTGCTTCCTACCAGGGCGAACCCTAAATCCCCCAGCAGCAAACCCGCATCCTTCTCCTCATCTTCCCCCCCCCCTGCCTGCAAGACGTCCCCCTGGGAAGCCGTCAGATGGCTCTGGTCCCCGACCCTCCCAACCCTCGTTCTCCCCCCCCCATCCGCCTCCTCCTCCTCCTCATCCTCCTCCTCCTCGTTCCCTTGCTCTGCGCTTGCCCCTCCTGTACCTGCGTCGCCCCCATCCCCTGTGTTTTCCGGCCGCGCTCCGGTCTCGTTCTCCTGAATCCCCAGAGTCCCGGGGTGGTCCAGGGCCTCCAGCAGGACGTGGAGCAGCCGCGCCGGGTCCACGGGGTTATCTCCTGGGCCCGGCCCGCCCCAGGTCGAGAGGCGGAGGCGCGGGAGCGAGAGACCGCCGCCGAGGCTGTCGTCCCTGAGATATGTCCGCGCGCGCCCCTCCTCCTCCTCCTCCTCCACCCCTCCCTCGCCTCCCTCGCCCCCCCACACAGGGGCGGCGCCAGCCAGCTGCGGAGTGACAAAGAGCAGGACCAATAGGACGAGGTGGGCTGGGGAAGAGGCGTGACGACAGGTCATGACCATGCAGAACCGGCAGGAGGGAGGTTAATCACCTGGACAAGGTGCAGACGGGGGGACACAAAGAGACAGACAGGCGTGAGAACCCAGAACAACATACCTTTTCATGAGAAAATTACTTTAAAATTATATATATATATATATATATATATATATATATCCACTTTAATATTTTATATATATATATATATATATATATATATATATATATATATATATATATATATATATATATATATATATATATATATACCTGTATATATATATATATATATATATATATATATATAATATTAAAGTGGATATATATATATATATATATATATAAATCCACTATTATATATATATATATATATATATATATATATATATATATATATATAGAAAGTGACATTTTAGTGACATTTTATTCCTGTAGGCCTACAGGAAAGACAAAATTGTTTTCAATTATGAACTATCAAATTAAATTAAGACCAAATTAAATTAAGACCAAATTAAATAAAAGCCAAATTATATCAAATAGTTGGTTTGAAAAAAAAACATACTACGAGATAGAAACAACTGCTGCATTAAAAATAGAAACTCACGACAGCATGCTTGCAGACATTTCCTGCATGCATGTTGCAACATGTCCCATTATGTGGTCCATTTTGTGCGCTGAGGCTCGTCACCATTTCTGTTCCCAGCTCAACCCAACATGAGCAGTTTGTCTTTAATTCTCCTCCAAATCACTACGCTTCGCATCACAGGGCTGCAGGTGAAAGGCGGAGGTAATTGCATGTTGCAGCTGAATGCAATAATGGACAAGACATTATGGACCAGACATTATGGACCAGGCGTTATGGACCAGATATTATGGACCAGATATTATGGACCAGATATTATGGACCAGATGTTATGGACCAGACGTTATGGACCAGACGTTATGGACCAGACATTATGGACCAGATATTATGGACCAGACGTTATGGACCAGACGTTATGGACCAGATATTATGGACCAGATATTATGGACCAGACGTTATGGACCAGACGTTATGGACCAGACGTTATGGACCAGACGTTATGGACCAGACGTTATGGACCAGACATTATGGACCAGATATTATGGACCACACATTATGGACCAGATATTATGGACCACAGATTATGGACCACACATTATGGACCAGACGTTATGGACCAGACATCATTTTCCGTTCGGCGTTAATCGACTCCTTTCACAGCGCACGAAAAAAAATCAATTTTTGCAAATCAGAAACATGTTCATTGATGAAGTTCAACCTGCTTAATGGTTTCTTCCCGCTAGGACGTGCTGGTCATTAAGGATGGAGTCTCGCGAGCCCCCGGCTCCAAGTTAATTGCATTCAGAAAACGTCCCAATTCTCCCGCTTCAACTCCCGCTCCTCCTCTCTTCCCGCTCCTCCCGCTCCTCTCCTCCCGCTCTTCTCATCCCGCTCCTCTCCTCTTCTCCTCCCGCTCCTCTTCTCCCGCTCCTCCTTCTCCTCCCGCTCCTCTCCTCCCGCTCTTCTCATCCCGCTCCTCTCCTCTTCTTCTCCCGCTCCTCTTCTCCCGCTCCTCCTTCTCCTCCCGCTCCTCTCCTCCCGCTCTTCTCCTCCCGCTCCTCTCCTCCTCTTCTCCCGCTCCTCTTCTCCCGCTCCTCCTTCTCCTCCCGCTCCTCTCCTCCCGCTCTTCTCATCCCGCTCCTCTCCTCCCGCTCCTCTTCTCCCGCTCCTCCTTCTCCTCCCGCTTCTCCATCTCCTCCCGCACCTCCCGCTCCCTCGCTTCAAAACCAAACCCAGCGGTTCCTCCGAGATGTCTATATTCAGGGTGTATCACTAACATAGCGGTTTTGATCCAGGACGGCTCCGGGACCACCGAACCCGTCCAAACCCGCGGCGCGCGCAGCGGAGGAGCCGTGCGTAAAGGCGCCTGCAGCTACGGTAGGCTGTCTCACCCTGCAGCTATACGGTAGGCTGTCTCACCCTGCAGCTATACGGTAGGCTGTCTCACCCTGCAGCTATACGGTAGGCTGTCTCACCCTGCAGCTACGGTAGGCTGTCTCACCCTGGTCTCTGCTAGGCTGTCTCACCCTGGGTCTCTGCAGCTGCTGTCTCACCACCACCACGTCTGTCCGTCAGGCGTGTGGTTGTGTTTCAAAGCTGTGTTTTAGCAGCAGGTCGGAGGAGGAGAAACGGGTAATTTCGCCATTGGTCCTCTGATGCAGCGGCGGAATGCAGTCTGCCCAATTATGGATGAACCGTCAAATCATAATAATAAAACCAGGCTGTATTTTATTAATCAGCACCACGTGTTGCGCAGCGGAGACACAGGCCTGTTTTAATGTTTAAATCACTGCTGGTTTTTTCCCCCACGGTTTTTTCCCCCTAGTTTTTGACTTTCGCGATCGTTTTAACGAAATAAAGACGAGGCCTATTGCCGCTGTCATATTGGCAGTTAATAATCACGTGTTAATATCTACATTGAGTTAAATCATGATTTTTTGTTTGTTTGTTTTTTTTCAATTTTTTTTTTCAAAAAATGTAGTGAAATCAATCCAAATCCTCATAATAACCGCACGGAAAGATTAATTGATGTGACGGAGACACTTCACATATAGAGGCAATTATACTGACAATTAGCCCCCAGCATCACGTTTTATAACGGAATAAGATCGCAAATAGAAACGATAAAAAAAAACATCGTATTGATCTAATTAATGATAATCTTTTTAAAACAAATCGTTTATTTTTATTGTTTATTTGGCAGGCAAGACACCATGCAGCTACACATCTTAATTGGACACATGGCAAATAAACGCATCAATAGGCCTAAATGATTCATAAATAGGCCTTGACACAAAAAACAAAAAATAAAAAACACCTGGAAAGACAACAGGAATAAAATAACCTAGATAAATAAAACAAAACAGGATAATTATTATGCATTGTCCTTTCCTTACCTGTAGTCCCACGCAGGGAAATGGTTCAACTCACAACGAGGTTAAAGCCACGAATATTTCATTAATACTGGATAGACTCAAGGTGTTGTTTCCCAATGTCTCTCTCCCTCTCTCACCCTCTCTCTCACTCTCTCTCCCCCTCTCTCACCCTCTGTCTCTCTGTCTCTCTGTCTGTCTCTCTGTCTGTGTGTCTGTCTGTCTGTGTCTGTGGTGTGGTTGTATGTGTGTCTCATGTGAGGTCGTAATAACAC
>JAOPHQ010002689.1:0-42897 GCA_030340625.1 Merluccius polli | reverse complement strand
TCCACCAGGACCAGGACCTCTGGGTCGGTCTCGGCCCCCAGATCCACCAGCTCCTGCCTCCTGGTCCCCAGGCTGCCACCGCCGCTGCTGCTGCTGCTCTCTGCCTCCTCACCCTCGGGGGTCTCTGCCTCATGCTGCAGGCTCTCCTTGGCCAGGCCCATCAGACGGCTGTACAGGCTGAACAGCATGATGGGCTCCGGCAACTGTGTGTGTGTGTGTATGGGGGGGGGGGGGAGTAGACCATTAGTTGGAGGGTGGAGTTTGTCACCGTCGGCATTGCAATTTTAATACCAGTCATTTGATTGGACAAGAGGCATGAGTGCTGATACAGTATAACAGCACTGGACTCTGAACTATACATGCATCACTCTGCTGGTGTTCTCATAACTGTGAATTACATTAACAATTATTGATTAATTTTTGATCAATAGATCAATAAACGGAAACACAGATACAGATAAATGTACATGATACTGCTGCAGTAGCTGACCTGCGGCACTTTGTAGACCTACACAAAGTAGCAAGCTAGTGTGCAGGAAAATGTTTATGCGTCCCAGTCTTGTTGCGGCACTATGTGTTGGCGGAGCCAAATGAATGTTTAAATAAACAAACAAATCATAATCTGTCGCTTATTACAGTAAACTAACACATGGCGCTTGTAGAACTGTTGTGTAAAGGCAATATCACACTCGAGGTGGTGCCGTCGTACTGAATATCAGCACGGCTGTGATTATATTCGACCGAATCACAGCCGGGCGGATGTTCAGTATAACAGCACTCCCTCTTGTGTGATATTGCTTAAACGTCCTCAGGCTCATCCAAAAATAACTTTTGTTCAGTTATGTATACAATGGAGTGGTTGAGAGTCAGTAAATGCACATTCATTTCTAGTTATTGTTATATTAATGTTTGAGATTTTAGAAAAGGCAGACTTCTGTGGGTACACTGATGCACAGGAACTTTCTGCAGCTAGAAAATATTACAAAATAATAATAAGTAAATAGAAAAAAGGATCTGGCATGAGCCTGAAAGCCAGAAGGGAAGTTCCTGTGTTTGATGATGCAGATCAGTGCTTGAACAATGCAAGGTGCAGGAACAAAGAGCTTATGGGACAACACACTGGCACAACTTGGAATAATTGGGTAGGTTCAACAGAGAACAATTGTGTTTCGTGGCAGGAAAGTAGGTCAACGTGGCCGAGGGAGTCGTGAGAGAGACATTTCCCAACCTGTCTGAGGTAGAGCTTCAGGACGTTACTGATGTCATGGGGCGAACACTCAGACAGCTCCACCAGCTCCTTGCCGTTCTCAAAGGACTGACACAGCTTCTCCACGCGCGTCTTCACCCCATTCACCCTGTAGATGCCCTGCACACAGCCAGAAAGGGGAATATCTGGTCAATAAATGGATGGTTTGTTCACGATACAGATGCACGTTTGTGAAATCGACCCCTTGTTTGTGACCAAAAGCCCAAGGTTAAATATCTAACTTTTTTTGATCAGTTACATCATAAATACACAATATATGGTTGGTTAAAAACAAACAGAAAAAAGTGGGGTCTAATG
Source organism: Merluccius polli (assembly GCA_030340625.1). Lineage (NCBI taxonomy): Eukaryota > Metazoa > Chordata > Actinopteri > Gadiformes > Merlucciidae > Merluccius > Merluccius polli. The sequence goes on along the minus strand of JAOPHQ010002689.1, from coordinate 41,333 downwards.
TGATGGAACAAGGGTTGCGGGGAACGGTCCAAAAATAAGAGCACCCAAATGTCTCAGCAGAGCCAGGTGGAACCCTGCACTATGCGGTCACCTTGAGCTTGAGCGCCCGTCTCTCAAACTCCGAGATACACTTGGTGAGATGAAGGGGATGCCGTGCACTGGCACAAGCCCGGCCACCTGGGAGGAAGTCCCTGCGAACAGCTGTAGGCAGGGCCCTGCTGCTTCTTGTGGCCGCACTGGATGGCCAGGGTCTCCATGCATAGCCTTGTGACATGCCAGGAAGTCACTGGGGGACAAAGTACAGGAAGACACCACATAAGGCCAGGTTGAAAGAGCCCCTATTTTACCATCCAGTGTGAGTGTGATTGGGCCTTTACAAGGCGTTTCAAAATTGTGATGTCACTACCCTCTAGTGCATGCCGACTAGATCAGTCTACCAGTGGACTTATCTATCCATCATACATCTGGTGGACACTACCACTTGTGATGTCAACTAGAGGGTAGTCACGTGACAATAAAAAAAAAAAAAAAACGGCTTGTAATGGCTCATCACTCATTTCTTTCAACTATCAACTAATAATATTTGATCATATCAATTCTGACCTCTTCACACTCGGCGCCCTGGAAGTAGACATAGCTGTCACACTCGCGACATTTAGACGGGGTCCGCAGCTTCCTCAGCCGGTGTGTCCTGGGCCGCTTTAGACAGGCCGATGTTCCGGAACGGTCCGGTAGAGACCACCACATCAGGCTCCATGCCGTTGATATCTAGACAACATTGACACCCAGTTCATTTCCTGCCAGTTTGCTCGATTGTTTAAATAGAGGCCATAGCAAATTCTTTAATTCCTCAATACTTTTACTGCAGTAAAATAAAGTCAATAATGTTAAAGAAATAACGGCAGACAACCTACAGCAAAATAGTCAATAATGTCAAAGAAAATGATGGCGGACAACCACTAGACCATACTTTGGGCTTCAAAGGAGGTCACGTTTCCGTCCTTCTCGTCCGCCTCCTCGTTGGAGGACATGGTTCCAGTGGAGGAGCTCCGGGCCATTTTTGTAACATCATCTAAAATAGGAAATAAATAACATACACAAACACACTGAGTTAACTTCTTCACTGTTCAAATGCTGCAAGACAGTTGTGGACATGGGTTGATTGTTTATTGGAAATAACGATTTCTATTGATGACACTAAAACCTTGGTAAAACGAGGTCTCCAGCACCGTGTTAATAGTAATACATAGGTGAAGTAAATGCATGATTATAAAACGGATAGTTTTGGTCCTCGATTCTGATTGGCTCAAAGCTAGTGTAAACTACTCTTTAAACACACACCTCTGCCCGCATAACAATTCATTTTTTGTATTAATGCACCTGTATGCTAACCCCTGTATGCTAGCCTGCGTTGCTTGGCAACCGTGTTAGAACTATGATTTGTATTCAATAACTTATCTCATTTTATGTTGCTGTGTATTTATTTTGTGAAAATCTTACTAGCTAGTCTATAGTAAACATTTTTTGTTCAACTGTTAGGTGTTTGCTGTTCTAAAACCACGACCTCTCGTGGCTTATTGCTCGAATGGACTTACTGGTGCTGATAGTAGGTGACTCCAGGCCTGCTGCTCCAACACTGTCGTCACTCACTGTGGATCCCCAGGACTTATGGCCCAGTCCTGAGCATTCCCCACGTGTTGGACGAGGGTTACATAAACAGATCAAGTTCAAATTGACTCAAATCAGAGACGTTCCATAAATCATTTCAAAAGACAATAAACCCCTTTGACTTCCAGTGACTCTTCTTGCCTAACCGATGAACCAAAGTCTAGCTATCCAACGCACCCCCAAGGCAACAGTTCTATTTGTTTACCCCTTGAATACCGTGCAGGAATGCGGGATACAACGCCACAGGCGAAGGCTTTGTATTTCGATAGATGGGTTCAGTGTTACAATAAGACAGTGTTCCTCAACCACCAGCGGAATGATAATGTTAGCGGGGAACCCTCACGCTTTCTGTTGGTCTCCGCGTCCCTGCTCTCCTGGGAGACCTCTGCGCTGGCCGGCAGCTCCGTGTTGAAGCTGTCATTCCTGGACCTGACGCCCCTGGCTAGAGAACACAGTAGAACGAGAATGTGCAATTGGTTATGCAAAAAAGTTACTCAACCGTGAAGAGATCACGCTTTCATGCCCAAATGAGGCAAAGACAGCCGCACATCCTAGAAGCATACACTACTGGCAAGATGTCCAATTATTATCAAACGACTGACAACCTTCAATTGTTTCCACAAAAATACCCTGTGTCGGGCTGCATAGTTAATTGCATATTAATATATATTTTTTTTATATCATGATTTTTACCTCTGCAATTACCAAATGTATTTTAAAAAACCCTAATAAATCTGATTTTGTACACCTGTTACATTAAAATCAAAATTACAAACCGTTACAACTCAGCAGTCGCTTCCTCATTATCGTTTTTTTATATACAGTACGCTCCACAGAATATTAATTGAATCAATAATCTGTTAATCAAAATGAACCATCTCAATCATGATATCGGGCAAAAAATAATAATAATAATTTTTGTCCCAATCGTGTTCTGCATGCATTCCGGCTGACGTACTGCGTGGAGGCCGAGCTGGAGGGGGAGTAGGGCTCGAAGGCGTAGTGGGTGAGGGGCTGTTCAGGTAGCTGCATGTCTCGGACGCAGGCGGCGTACTGCTGGCCCAGGTCGTACAGCTTACTGCTCTCGCACAGGGTCTGGTAATTGACCGGCAGAGCCACCGTCTGCATGTGCATCGTCTGGTAGTAGGAGATGGTGGCCTGGAAGCAGCAGAGTGGAGGTGTTACCGGTAAACAAAAAGGGAACCATCGTTTCCTCGTTATGGTTTCCCCCTATTCATGTATGAACATCTGGGGTAGAACATCCCACTATGGCACTGCTGTCTGTGAAATGGTTATTGGCACATGTGAAGAGCACACATTTGTACATTTGCACATATTACAGTAGTAGAGTTAAGATAAACTTTCTGAAGAGGGGAAATGCTATAGATGTATCAGCACAGCGCTGTGTGCGTGTGTGTGTGTGTGTGTGTTTACTTACAGAGCGCAGAGTTTGGTCACTCTGTTTGACCAGCTCCTGCAGCTGTCTCAGCATGGTCACCTTGGTGTGCTCCAGCTCCAGTTGCTGGGTGGTGGCGTCCGCGATGCAGGTCCTGTAGGTGGCCTCCGCCTCATCCGCCTACAGCCACACACACACACACAGCATTTGTATTTAGATGGCCCATCTAGCCAGCCCACTCGTATCATACACACATCATGTACACTGATCCAACAATTACAGCCATGCCGATCCAAATTCAACCAAAAATATGTTGCCACCCTGACTTAATCGCACCCCCCACTTGCTAGTGTCAACATGATCAGCTCAATGTGGAGCGTGTGTGTGGGTGTGTCAGCTTGAATAATTAAATAGCACCACTCATTTATCCAGAGTACTGGAGGTGCTGTATCTATGACGACCTTGTTGCGAGCCTCTTCTTCCACGCGTTTCTTCTTCTCCAGGGACTTGCCGCCTGCCTCCTCCTCCGCCCGACTGGCGGCCACTTTGGCCTTGTCGTAGTCCTCGCAGCGGACCACGTACACCTGCTTGGCCTTGCGCAGGTTTGCCTCGCACTCCATCTGCAACCCAGCATTGGGAGTCTCGAGTGACTTTCCTCACAAACACCTCCACTCAGACCTTTACACAAGTTAGACCAAGGGTGTCTAATGAAGTTGTGCACTGACGCACAATGTGAAACAACGAATTAGTAGTGCATGAGCGCGCGCGCACGCGCACACACACACACACACACACACACACACACACACACACACACACACACACACACACACACACACACACACACACACACACACACACACACACACACACACACACACACACACACCAGTTTCCTCTTGGCTCGAATCCAGTGCTCCTTGATCTCTTTCCGCTTCTTCTCATGTTCCTGTTTGCGCTGCATCAGCGGCTGCCGACACAAAGAAAGGAGGAGGCGGTGAGAGGAGAGGGTGAACAGTTCTTGACCCAGCAGATAGCACCACAATATAGCTGTGATAAGGCTATGCTTTAGAAGGTGGACATACCGATTGTATGACGTTTTATATACACCTGGATGACTGTTTGCTTAGCAGAGTGCCGTACTGAGTCAATACAGATATAACGTGTGTGTGTGTGTGTGTGTGTGTGTACCTGGATGAATGTCTGGTTGTGCAGTGTGGTATAGGCCTGTTGAAGGCCCACACTCTGCTCCTGGTCCTGCTCCAGAGCCAGAGAGTAGATGGAGAACAACGGCATGTGGGGCTGGAGGGAAAGGACATGTTTGATATGGTGAGGACATGGTGAAAGTCGTGCATCGTGCATTAGGCAAGGCTAAAACTTATTTTCTATTGGGATGTAAGCAGGAGATCATTATCGACAACCAATTAGTAGGACAAAGAACTGTATTTACATGCGTGATGCTGTGTTTGCAGGACTGGTACAATCTCTGCAGGCCCTTGGAGAACTCCATCTCTGGAGGGACAAAGACAATAACAGAGTTTAAGGAGGAGTGAAAGAGCAGGTTGGGCTTCTAAAAGGCGTTCAGGATCAGCAGGAGTATGCGTACCCAACGAGGTCCTCTTCTCCACGTAGCTGATCAGGTCCTTCATATACTTGGAGATGGTCTTGGCATATTGCAGAGCAGAGTCAACCCCTCCCTCACTGTGCTGGAGAACGATGTTGACGTCCTCGGCCCGGACTGCACACACACAGACGGACAGATTATGTTGGTGAAGAACACAAAGCTGGCACACCAAATGGGTGTACAAGTAGGTAAAGACAGTGTGTGTATGATCAAGGAAGGTTGTGCATAAATGCACAACAACCAATGTCCAGATATTGAAAGTTAAAAAATTAAAACTCAGTGGAAGACTTTAGTGAGTGCTTATCTAAGGGGGGTAGGTCTACACCATCTGCATGCCTACCTATGTCCTGGGAGTCACTCCGCATCAGACCCCCGTCGGCTCCATGTCCCGACGCAGCGTACAGGTTCTCCAGAGACTGCGGAGAACACAGACGACGGTCAAAATCATTCACCGGATAAGCAGCCATCCGACCAAGTTATCCCCCGGAGCCAGGGCCGGACTAACGCACAGGCTTGATATGGCTGCAGCCTAGGGGCCCCACCTGCCAGGGGGCCCCCGATTGGCCGAATCGGGGGCCCCGCGATCTGCTAGCGCCGCGATCCGGTAGCGCCGCGATCCGCCCGCCCCCCCCGCTCAACAAAAATCTCCGCAAGCAATTTTTTGGGCGTTCGGTCCTTCAAGGTGGGGGGGGGGGGGGGGGGGCCCCACAACGTCCAGCAGCCTAGGGGCCCCTGGCCTTCTTAATACGGCCCTGCCCGAAGCCTCGTTAAAATGGGGGTTCATTGGACAATTAATCCATGAGAATTGGTGGGTGTCACTGTTGATCATGCGTTATTAAATATTGACTGTTTTATATATATATATATATATATATATATATATATATATATATATATATATATATATATATATATATATATATATATATACATACATATATATATATATATGTATATATATATATATATATATACATATATATATATACATATATATACAGGGGCGGACTGGCCATCTGTGAGTTCTGGAGAAGTCCAGAACGGCCGTGTGGGTCTACGGCCGCAGCACCCCCCCCCCCCCCCCGTCAACAATCGCGCAGCCCCCCCCGTCAACAATCGCGCAGCACCCCCCCCCCCCCCCCCCCGGTCAACAATCGCGCAACTCCAAGGCCGGTCCAGGACAAAATTGACAGGGCCGAATTTTGTTCCCAGTCCGCCCCTGTATATATATATATATATATATATATATACATATATATATACATATATACATATATATATATACATATATATATATATATACATATATACATATATATATATATATATATACATATATATATACATATATATATATATACATATATACATATATATATATATATATATATACATATATATATACATATATATATATATACATATACTGTATATATACATATATATATATATATATATATATATATATATACATATATATATATATACATATACTGTATATATACATATATATATATATATATATATATATATATATATATATATATATATATATATATATATACATATACATATATATATATATATATATATATATATATATATATATATATATATATATCGAGAGAGAGAGATAATATGAACATATTTAATACAAGACTGATTCAAGTGAGAATTACTAATCAAATATTAAATGCATCAAATTACAAAAAACAACCAACCGCAGGAGTGTTGAATGTATTTGCCAATGTTAAAACGATGGTTAATATATAACAAACAATATCAGCCTCCTGTTAGTTTCTACATTTCACAGGTAGAGCTTAAGATTCCTGCTGGGTCCCTGATGGGCAAGGTGCCAGAACATAAGCACATAGCCTTACCCTGCTCTTCTCAGTAGGCAGTAGGGAGAGCAAGGTGCTGCTGTCCACCTCTCCCATGAGCAGTTCAGACACACTGGGGAGAGAAAGAGATCAACATGGTCAAACATACCTAAAAAGGCATGTGTAGCTTCAAACATAATTTTAAACAAAGCAAACAAAGAAAATGTAGGTCCCTTTTGCAATCTTCCGAAATATGATACTTTGATTGTAACTCTACCACAGTCAGACAAACGTTAACCATTTATTTTCTTCAATGGTAGAGGGGGAAAAAAAGGAAATGAACTGATGAGCACAAATGTCTGCATTCTCTGCTTACTTCCTCCTCTGAACATTGAGCAGTTGTTGAAGCGTTTAGATGACAAATAGGAAACATTTGAGATTCACTGAATGTATTCATGTAAACTTGTCAAATCCAGGACTTTACTCTGCAGAGAGAAATGTGTTCAGATTTGCCAACACTTTTCAGGGAAAACCACAAAACTAAGTTTTGGCTGACTTGATCTTGACCTGATTGGTCCAATTTATTTAAAATTATCTTTGGCAGATAAAGATAAGATTATTTACGCATAACATCTGCAGGAAATTACAAAAAAAAACCCATTTGATATTCCTGGTGTGATAGCAATGGCTGGTGTTCACATAACAGCCAAGCAGCACACAGCATTTTTTAAATGTTGGTTTGTCATATGCGGTAGGAAGAAACCACTTCCTGTTTTCAGCTCTGCCTCATGCAAATGTGTCACCATCTCTTCACTTCTCCCTTCTCCTCTGACTTGATGTTGTATAACATGCATTTTCATGGTGACTTGTATGTATACCAATTTTGTTTGAGTATGTACACCAAAGGTGAAACATTTATTTTAAAAAGTTGCATGTATATATAATTATAGTCTTTAACTGTTATTTTTTGGTGGTCCCCAAAACCCACTGATCTAAAAAAAAAACAACCTAGACATATTAGTTCTGATTTCACTACAGTTCACAATACTTGATTGTAATTCAACATCAATCTAGGTTACATAATTAAATTTGTAAATGAAATGGATGTTGACAGGGTAAAGAGTGTTGAGTTAACCAAGATACTCACTTGCTGCTGAAAGCTACTGCGATGGTCTCAATTGCCTTCTCAAAGTCCTGTTTATCTACATCATTACAAAGCTCGTAGTGAAAGCCTAGAAAGCAAAGTCACAAGGAAGCCTCTGTGAGAAAATGGGCTGAGATAATAAAGAATACAAGTTCCTATATGACAGAAAACATTACAAAAAAACAGTAAGTGCTCTTCTTTAAATATAAGTCAAGTCCATCTATTAAAACAAACAAACACTGCAGTGCACCCACAGCCTTTGGGACATATAGTAAAGCAGCTGCTGTAGGTTACGTGCTTGCCGCAGTGGACTGACCTTTGACCTTGGAGATGAGTTTGCCTGCAGCGGTAAGGATCTCCACGGTGTTGAGCAGAGGGTAGGTGTTGATCACCTGACGCAGCACGCGCAGCACCTCACCCAGACACTCATGGGCCACGGGACGCCGGCTCTCCTTCTTACCTGGACGGGAGAAAGTGGAGATAAAGTTAGCAGAGGGGGTGCAGTAGGCTGAGAGAAGGTTTGACCGCATAGCCGGTCTACCGTAACCCAATAGGGCTTGTACATCGTGACGTCACGACCGCCTCCATTTTGGAAGCCCAGGAGCATTGTAATGTTAGTTATTAGTAGTTGGTAGTAATGTTTTTTGGTCATTGTTTAGGGATTAATCGTGAAGTGATTTGTCATTATGGGGAGAAATTGTTGTGTTTGAAACTGCCAAAGTGTTTCTCATGCGACACGTGGCAATATTTCATCAGCCTAGGTTATGGTATTTGTTGTCATGATATTTATGTTGATTTAGGACTTTACAGTACTACAACTCTCTTGAGTCCTCTCAATATGGCGGGGTATTGGCAACAAAATCTCCCATGATGCATTCATATGTACAAGCCCTATTTCTCTTACTTCCTATGAGCTGTATACATCAGTCAAAAGTCCCCGGCGCAAGAAGTATAAGAACATGACTACAGCATTTGACAAAGCAATATTTGAAACATGGAACGGAAACAGATATCCCTCTATCAGAAGTCCCTCCCTCTCTCTCGCCTCTTGCCGCTGAACCCATGTAACTGAAACATATATCGCTCCCTCCGAGGCAACGTGGTGAGCAAGTAGGTGTGTGGGGATTGAGAAGATACGGGTAGGTACGGAGGCGCCACGCCATGGAGAGATTTATAGACATGGAAAAGTACTTTAAAACAAATGCAGTATTTAAAACATGATCAATAAGTTTCTTTCATCAACCAGTTCAGAGTACATTGGAGTCAACACTTCCTATACGATGCTGACCACCCTGCTTTGATGTGCGTAGTGACGTGTGTGTGCAGCCTGCTTCCTCGTTTTTCAACACGCACACAAAACGATTTCGCAAACTTTCTCGTCCTGCCCTATCCACAGAAGCCCAGGCAAGAGGCCAGAGGGCAGTCTCCCATCCCCCCCCCCCGTCTGACTCCCACACAAGTCTGTCTGCTTGTGATCGCCATGTCGTCCGCTACTGTGGTAGACAGTCTGAGGGCAAGGTGACCCGAGGTTTGTTTCACAGAGAGGAAGTGGACCTTTCCATTGTTTGGAGAGATTTCAATATTAGGCATTCACTTTTTACGATGTCTTAAGGTGTCAGTCAGAAAGGGAGGAATATAAGCTCTACCAGTTTTACTAAGGAGTGTGAGAGGTCTACGAATCGGATATCAGACAAAACTTTCGGCATGTTACTGATGTCATAGGCGGCGGGGATCACGGCAATGCAGCCAGCCTATCAGAGGAGGAAGCATGTGAACGAGGCCTTTCTGTCAAATGCTATCCATCATGGCTTCCTGTTTAGATGCTCCCTATGGGTGGGGAACATTACACAATGGAGCCAGATAAAGGCAAGACACCCAACAAAAGAGAGATAGCTCCCTTGTCTACTGACGGCGAATAAAAAAAGAACCTTAGGAGTAACGAGTAACCTTGAAGAAAGAAATCAAAAGCAAATAGCAAGCATAGTGTGACTACTTATTACCAGCAAACTTTAGTTCTTGAGAGTTTGTTGAATTAGGAATGTGTGAGGTGAGACCAGTTTGCCGATATGCTCGAAGGCCAGCGTTTCCTAAACTGTGGGTCGGGACCCAAAACAGTGTGTTCTGTGCGTTGTCAGGCCCTCGGCCCACGATCCGGTCCTCCGACCGGATCGTGGGCCGAGGGCCTGACAGGGCCGAGGGCCTGACAACGCACAGAACACACCGGAATTGGTGAGCCTTTTCGTTTCATTTCGTTATCTTTTGGGTCCCGAGATGAAATAGTTTAAGACTTAATGTTCTGACGGAAGATGTTCTTCTGCTGTGTTGGCTTTGCAGCACAGTGCAAAAGGGGGTGGGGAGTGTGTAAGTGTGCAGTAAACATGAAGCTGGCTTCCTGTTCGGGACTGACGTGCGGTCGACTCCGCGGGCGGATACGCAGCCTTCAGTTGGAGAGAGGAAGCCAACATGCACTTGTTAGCTCCTCCTTCTCTCTCTCTCTCTCTCACACACACACACACACACACACACACACACACACACACACACACACACACACACACACACACACACACACACACACACACACACACACACACACACACACACACACACACACACACACACACACACCTGCTTTCCTTTGCGCTCGCAAGCAAAGGATAGCAGGAGGATAGCAAAACAGTATTGTTGTAGATGTGTGCTGAAGTTTGACGCATTGCATCCGAGGACATTCGCTTTAGAATTAAACCACGGACGAGTGCACCACACAACCAATAGCACTCCAGCGACACTACAGCGATTTGTCTTCTTCATCTTCCTAGCGCTAAAGGATGTTCTTTAGCCACTGATATCGTGAAACCAGTTGGTTTTTTACAGTGACTTTTGTTCAGCCTAAATACACACCCAGCTTACCCTGATCGCAGCTCGGCATTCATCTGCAGTGAGACCTGCATGTCATCATTTCTCAAAAGACTCAGGGCAAATCACAATTACACTGATTAGCATTTGCAATAAAAAAACCCACATGCGATGTCAAGAGTGCAAACACACACCCAAATGAGCAAGGAGGCCTAATGCCATGCAACACGTAATACTAATTTCAGTTTCAGTGTCACACCAGGCAGCACATGTGCCGCCTCATTAAGAGTATTGATCACTGTAGCCAAGAGAAGAAAGTGCATCCCACACTTTGTCTGTACACGTCTTTCCCCCAAACAGAAATACTATAAAAACCCATATTAAAAGACTAGATCAACCGGTTTTAAATCGTTTCTGCGCACGGTGTTTGTTGCGTGTTTACAGACAGGGCTGAGAACCAGTCTTTGGGTACATACCCTCAGCCAGCACCACGTCTTTCAGCTTCTCCACCGCCTCAGCGAAGCGCGCCACGTCTCTGAGCAGGGCAGGGATGTCCTCCACCTCAATGGCCGTGCTCTCTAGACCCTCCATTGGCGTGGTGGGGGTGAGAGGCCCCTTCCCCTGGTTTTTTGTGAACACCCATGCCTGCAGCGGGAATCCTGGGGTGTAGAGACAAATCTTTCAGCCCAAATACAAATATATCACATTTTGTCACAGTCAACATTGTAATACCCTCAAGTCTCAATAATCCGCGATACCAGTTGGCCAATACAATGAATGTTATGCAGTCTTGCATGACATCATACTAAAAAGACTAGACTATACACTAAAGGGCTTTTAGTCATGTTACTGCCTAGCTTGTGGCATGTGTATATAATATATAAATAGACAATCTGCATTAACTCGTAGACACTGCATTAACTCCCCAGACCTGCCGCGCTGGCGTGTCTGCTGAGGGAGGTGGGTCTCTTCAGCGTGGCCATGTTGGAGGCGCTCGTGACCGCCTGTTTGCCATGCTGGGCCGCTGGGGTACCCGGACAGGAGAGTGAGGGGTCCAGGAAGCCAGCGGAGTTGGGGGTTAGGGAGGAGTTGGGGGAGGAGAAGGGTGAAGTGGAGACGGTGATTTCAACCCCATCTTTACGAGGCTGCTCTTGGAGAATGGAGAGCTGAGGGCGTGAAGGAGGGAGGGAAAAGGGAGAGGGGGATGAGTGAGGTAGGGGTAGGGGGGGGGGGGGGCAGTATACAAAAGGACAAGATCAGATTCAATGTGTGGAAGGTCAAATAACAACGCATGACGATGTATGCCATTTAACAGATCCAAACAGCGTTTGTAACGTGACGAGTGGCAGCTGACCTTAAGCAGTGATGTTGTTGGTAAACACGCCACTGGAGACTTACACAAGATCCTGTGCCGAGTTGTGCAACGCTTCCTGGGCTCAAACGCCAATACAGGGTGTGGCAAAGAAATACAGAAATGGCAATTTTGTAATAAACTTAATTTAAAAAAAAAAGAGGGGGTTTATGTAATGGCTTTGAGACAATCACGGATCTCAGCCCTCCAAAACGTTGACCACATAGGGTATTTGAAAAAGAGTCTAGTTGCCATTTCCAAAGCACAGCATAGAGCCTTCTCCGTGCGTCATCCCGGGTGACCGGACAGGTGCCAGTCGCCCGGCTCCATTTTAAAACCCAGAGGGGCTAGAGACGGAGACCACAGCGCCGGGTGACCCCCATCCTCACCCCACAGCCACAGAGGCAGCATGTGGGGCAGTCCGACATTTAAGAAGGGGAAGGGGGTCGGGGGGGCGCGACCAACTGCCAGTTATCGCTCCGCTCCTGTACAGTACACCGACTACAAAGTTGAAGTGGGCTCAGACAGCTGTGTGAAGGAGAGAGCAGACAGACACGTACCTGTTTGAGCCATACGCTGGGTTTACTAGGCAGAATATCCAGTTGGTCCTTGGCTTTGGCGTCAGTCTTTTTAACCCTCTGACTCGTGGAGTAAGGGTTGTAGCTGGTTTTGCCACCGCGTCTCAACATACTCCTGCTCCTACTGCCGTGGCCCCATAACCAACTCACTAGTCTGCCAGTCTTAAACTACCTTAAAATGTCGACGGCACAATAACCCCCGGGGAGATGAGTTGTCGTCCAGGAACGAGTCAGAATCGGGTGACTCAGTGACATGAAATGGCACGAGTACGCCTACATTTACATAACCCAGATATGGAGACCCATGTACAACTAGGATGTGGACAGCTTTGTCAAATGCACCATTAAAAAAAAAAAAAAGACAATTACAAAAAAAATGTGTAATTGCTGTACCACACTAAATATGAATAGGCCTAACTTCGTGGTGAAATAATCTGATTAAAAAAAAACAGAAAAAAAGAAGGAAAAAAAGAGCAATACTTTTTTTTTAGTGGCTCACTTCTTAAACGCTGTCTAAGTGCTACTGACGAGCATGGACGTCGGTGTCCCCAGACGCCACTTAACTTAGCCTACCACCACCACCACCACCACCACCCACTACTACTATACTACTATTAATACTTTTATCAGTCGCCAGCCGCTAATCTCCATTAGACACGGGGCGGCTGACGAGACAAGAAGAAGAAGAAGAAGAGGAAACCAGAAGTGATGCGCTGTACTCACGGAACAGGCGCCGGTCTGCGGACCGGGGCTTCCTGAGCGGCTCTTCTTGGAGATGGATGGCGTCTTGATCAGTTCCCGTTTCTTCCTGGTGAACATCTTCAGCGTGCCCTTGCCGTCCATGGCGGCGGCGGCCGCGTCCCCCCGGAGCTTGACGCGCAGCAGCAGCCCCCCCGCCCACCCGCCGACTCGCCACTTCTGTGCTGCGCCGCGGGTCGCCGCCGGTGCCTGCGTGTCGCGGACGCCGACTTTCCTCGCGCGCGCTAGCAGCCGTCCGCCGTCCGTCTCGCGCGCGCTGTCACACATTGAGAGCGCGCGCGCGCGCGGGCTCGTTGACAGCTCGCCCGCCGACGCTACAGCGCGCGCGGCATCCGCCTGCCGGGGTTTTTTTTTTTTTCGGGTTTTTTTCAGTTTCTTTCCGTTTTTTTCCCCCCCACTCTCTCTCACCCTCTCTATCGCTCTCTCTATCTCTCCCCCCCTCTCTCTCTCCACGGCACGTACGTGCAACGCAATACACCTTCAATGTCGTCTAAATATGTGTAACGTTAGCATTATGGGGGTTTTGTTTGTTTGTTTTTTTAAAAACAGAGAGCTCATTCCCGCCGCGGTCCGAGGAGGTGTGTGTGTGTGTGTGTGTGTGGGGGGGCTCCCTCCAATCAAGGTGTCCAGAAACACCTGCCGGGGGGGCTGTCATGTGACCAGCGGTCGCCATCCCTTTATCACTTTTTTTTTCAGCGCACCCCCTTTTTAGGCGAGTACCCTACTGGTAAGTAAACTGAGCATAAATCGGCCTAATGATATGAAAATAATAATTTCGATTTATAGACAAATTTGGTTAATGTTTGAATATTTTACTATTATTCATATTTACTTTAAAAAAATAGAATTCGTGGGTACACCTATAGTTTAAAGTAGGTATCTATTTGAGCAATATTTATGTAATATTGCGGTTATACAACGGTTACCAACCAAATAAAATATATAATCAAAATGTATTGATATGGTAAAAAAAAACACTTTTTGCTAGTGTTATCTCCGTTTCCCTGGAAATACATGGGATCTGACTAATACCCGGAAAACAATCAGACACACCCGTAGACTCCTACGTAATGAAACCTGGTGTACTACTCCAGCAAGTAGGCCGACCCTTAGTAACGACCTAGCAACAGAGGTGCTAAGATCGTCTCTATTTACCGGAGTAATAAGGTAACGTTATAAGGTAATAAGGTAACGTTGCCATGTCGTTACTAAGGTCATCTTTATTTACTGGAGTAATAAGGTAACGTTGCCATGTCTTTACTAAAGTCGTCTCTACTGGAGTAATAAGGTAACCATGTGGTCGTCTCCATTTACAGGAGTGATAAGGTAACGTTGCCATGGTCGTTACTAAGGTCATCTATATTTACTGGAGTAATAAGGTAACGTCTACATTCCATATGAATCTCATGTTAACTGACGTTAGGCATTAGTCAGGCCCATATATTTCTCCAGTCATTTGCAGTTTGTTTACAGGCACACACCAAGTAGTGCGAGCTAAAAGTTGTACTTTTGGGACAGAATTACGCCAAAATGAAAACTAAGAAAACTTCAGGACCGAGGGGAAAACTAAGTCCGTCATTGTAGGCTACCGTTTAGCTTTAGCTCTACTCCTATAGCGGCAGTTAAATGTTGTCGTGGAAATATTGTATAGCACGGCTAGGTGTGCCGTCATGCTGATTTGAGCACGGTCTAAATGTCTACAGTTGACCAATCAGATTGCGTGGTCGGAACTAGGCTACCTGTTGTATAATCATATTTAGAAACATGGACTATCAAACATGCGACTACTGTAATACGCTAATTATTAAAATACTTGTGTATATACTTGTATACTGGATTACAAATGGGAACGCTGATTACTGACCACTTTGAACGCAAGGTGGGGGAAATTACCAAACATTAGGCACACCTTAAAATGCATATGGGGACAAAAAAAAGTGCATATGTGTGCCTATATGATTTCTTATGGCATACGTTTTTCCCTAAGAAATATATTAGTCAAATGACACTCACCATGGTCGTATGACTGATCTAATCGTTTGGTTGTGAACAAATAATTGTAGGTATTTCATTTATTGTCATTAGCCACTAAGAATAAAACATAATGTGTGAGACATGCTAAAAACGAAGATCCTTGTGGAAATACGGAAAATAACGTTTAATATAAAAAAAGACAAGACAATTGTATGCACGTATTTAATAAATGTCCTAAAATACAGCTGTAATAAAGAATCTCAATAGTTCTAATAAAACTAGAATTTATTAAAATACCTAAAACAATAACCATTGTTTACAGTTATTGCATGAATACAAAACATTAACAAAAGAGCATTTTCACAATTACATCAAATAAAATCTTTCTTTGGATAAGAAATTCAAAAAGGGCACAATCCATACACTGTCTTCCAATATATCATACCCTTAATATGGACCATCAGAATGGCCAACCACCTTCTTCTAAACAGAATAAAGTGATCTCACCGGTGATAAGGAAGTGTGACAGGTGGCTTTGCAGTTACACTGATAAGACTCCTCGGTCTTGGTTGTGAAGTGAACCACATGTGCCAGTTGACCAGGAGGGATTCAACCGGAAGAATTACACGATTGTTCCACAACATGGAACCTGTCAATAAAGTTGGGTTTGAAGACCAATGTGCTGTGCAGTCCTAGAACCTAGAGTTCTGTCGCTGGACCCCACTCGATGTCGTCGCTCTCCTCCTCTTCATCGGAGCTGTCGCTGCCTCGGATCTGCGTGCGCCGGTATTGGACAGCCTGGTGATGAGCCAGCCTATCAGAGCGCGAAAAGAGGAGGAGGAGGAGGAGGAGGACGTTACCACACAATCCCAAGCGCTTCCCCAGAAGATTCTGTCTCCCATGAACAGCAAAGCAATACTTACACGATGAGCGAAGGCGAAGGCTTCTTCTCCTGTGCCTCAGCCTGCGGCTCAGCCATGCGAGCCTAAGAGAGACATGTTTATTAAAACACTGACTACTGACAGTAAAATAAATTAAATCAGATACACACCTGCACAAAAGGAACACAGAGGTACAGCTATATACCATTTTATTGTAAAAGATTGTCTCAATGATGAGAGTTAGTATTGATTATGTATCGATTTACCTGCTGCAGCTTCTCCTCTATGGCCGACAGCGTGGCAGACGGGGGGGTCCCCCTCTCTGGAGCCATCACCTTGTCGTCCAGAGGCTCAAAGATTCGCCTGGTGGGATCGGGGGCCACAAAGTCCGGGGGTCCTTCCGACGGTGACCCGGGGACGGCCGGTTCTGTTGCGCTGAAGTCCGAGTCGGAGAAGCTGCGGTGGGAGGCGGCGGCGCCGTGCGGTGGGCTGTAATTCTCGCCGCGCGTCCCCTTGGGCTCCGGCACGTGCATCAGGGGCGGCACCTCCTGGAGTGAATAGGTCTCGCTGTCGGCCATCGGCTCCAGGTCCGAGTGGAACTCGACGGCCGGCTCGGAGGACCGGGCCAGGGCACTGCCGGCGGTGCGGTTGCGCTGGATCTTGGCGGTGTCCTGGCCGGGGAAGGCCTCATCCAGGTCCTCGTCGGTGTAGGCCTCGCCATCGGTGAAGGGCTCGCCGTCCGTGTCGTCCAGGTCGCTGGCGGCGCTCAGGTAGTCGGAGTGGCTCTGTTCCAGCGTGTCCAGGTCCTGCTCTCCACCGCTCTCCAACTGGAAGATCACCACGCAGCAATGATTACACACAGGAATTGTCTTTGTAATGGCCTATATTCATCACAGCCCAACACAAATATATTGTCCAACTTTGCAAAAGAGTGCCAGTTTTTCGAGCCACGTACACTGCTGTACGCGTTTTCAATTGTTAGTTTTGCTGAAGCCCCGTTGAGTCTTTTCAGTCTCGCAAGGAAGGGTTTTGTTGTTATAAAACCTCCCTGTTTGTTTATATTGGAAAGAATGTGCCATTTCTTCATGAAACCAAAACCAAAAATTACATTTTAAAACTTGGGAAAACATTTCCTTGTTTTAGAAATGTGTCATTTCTTAAGATGCAACACAGGACGTGTGCTTGACAAATTGAACTTCTGTGTCCAATATGTATGAAAACGAGAAAGATAGCGGGGAGAAGGCGTGTCGCTTACCGTAACCTCAGACACCCACACTGGTTTGGCCTGCTGGTGGCGGATCTTGTCTTTAAGGATCTCATACCAAACATTGGAGCTAGGCTGCAGGTCAACGCGTGCTGGACACAGTCAGGGAGAACACATTTAGACTCTCACACCCAACAGCAATGACATACACAGAAAGCAGGAGAGAATGAAAGAGAAAAGGAAAGAAAGAAATAAGTCAAAGTGCATTATCCTATTATTATACAGTATAACAAGATCATTCTGCACACTGAAATTCTTATGACAATAATAAATGAATAAGTAGTAGCACAACTTACTACTATATAGAACGAAAGAAAGGGAAAGAAAGAAAAAAGAAAGAAAGAAAGATCAAAGCAGAACCTGGACCCCTGCAAAAACAAGATGATTAAGGTTATCCTTCTGATAAAAGGTGGACTTCGCAGTACCTGAGAACAAATGGCTGCAGTGTTTCCTCATCTTAAGAGCCTGGGTGTACAGGCGTCTGGAACTCTTGTTGGAGTTGGGACTGTATCTCTGCCTCATCGCCTTGATGTCCTTGCGGCTGTGCGGGTCCAGGAAGAGCACCATGGGGTGGTACTGGATGTAATTCAACCTCTCCACTGCAGTGGGAGTGATGTCCAGCAGGGGGTGCTTGTCCTGCAGCAGACAGCGATCAACCAAACGTTTTCCTCACAGACATCATTCATCCAGGGCTAAAGAGCTTACGCATATGATTATGTTCCAATCACAACCTATCTATATAGCGCCACTGCAATGTAATTTCAATTTCAGAATGTTAAGAATGCAATATCCAGAAGTGCAAAATCTGGGCTAATATCGTATTGTTTTATTGTTTTATATCTTGGCTAGTTTGAACTTTTTGTCCATTTCTTTTATTGCTGTTTGATATGTGTGAATGCTTCCTCAGGACCGCTACTCAATTTCGCTGTAATCTGTGCAGTGATATGTGCAATAAAAGGAATTCTATTCTAATCATTTATGTTATCTGAGAATTATAAGAATCCTGTTTCCATGCATACATTGATAATGATATCAGCAACAACTCACCTTCTCAGCTATTGCCCTAACAGTGTCCAGTTTAATAACCGTAGAGGCACTGTCTCCTCCACTGCTACGGGGAACCATCTCTGAAAAAAACCCAGAAGAAGAAACATGTTACATAAGAATATAAGAAGAACAAAGGTATACAAGGCAAATATGGTACATTCCTTGTTAGTTATGGACTTTAACCTATGGATAAGATAAGTGTACCAACCTGCCACTTCATAATCATCAGGCATCTCTTTAGCCAGCTTTTCCATGGCAATATCATTGAGAGGACCCAGGATGACAATTGGCCGCTTGAAATTAGCTGAAGACATGATGATCAACATTCAAAATTAATCCAAGAGGTCAACAGAGGGTGTTTGTTAATAAACTATTGATCAATTGATCCAGGATATTAATGTGATCCTCAGTAACATGATCTCACACAGCAGACCAACAAGGAAACTAAATTCAAACCTTCTCTGAGCAGCACTTTCTCATAGGCGGGGAATTTGCCCTGGATGGTAAGTTGCAGAAGGTCGTCGCGAGTCCTGCGGGCGTTCTTTTTGGCCCCTCGGAGGCCCCGTAGTTTCCAAAACTCAGCTCTGGGGCCGGACGCCTGCCGGTCCCCACTGTTCCTCTGGGCCTGCTCCATGATGGCCAGCGTCTCGGCTCTGGACAAAGGAAATCATTGGTTTTTTCAATGCTGCAACATGCATTTTCAATGGCGTTTTCCACATTATGCATGAAGTCTAAATTCTTCGCTCTGAAAACAAACTTTTTTATCAACAAGTCCTCCAACTCATACGCTCACTGTTGTCGTTTGTTCATGCACTAGAATACGACCCACTGGAACGTTTTCAAAGAGCGCCCCCAGCACCCCCTGTCCGTGACATGGGGATACAGATACTTTTCGCCGATGAGCATTGTGGGTGTGTGTTTCACATTTTATTTATATCAAGCTACACTTGATGAGCTCAGCTAACCAAGGTAAGTAGTCAAAAATATTAAGGGTTAGGGTAAAGTTAGCTAGAAGTAGAGGTTTTCATATCCTGTCTTCAAAACAAAAGCATTGTCACTGTCTCTAAGCTTTTATTTTGTAAACAGCCGGAAATGAGTTTACTTCGTACCGTTGCTAGCATGAGAGTTGTATAGCAACGTCGGAAGCAAATTTTAAAATAGGCTATATTTGGAAAAATTGACTACGTATTTGGGATCTACGTTGTTACTTTCTCGCCTGAAATGTTTTTAAAACTTAATAAAGTGACATTAACGGTCGTACAACGAAAAGTGGAGTCAGCCTTTTAGGGCCGGAGGCGTGGATTGTGGGGGCTGCAGTTGCCGCTAGAGGTCGCTGCGGCGGCTAAACGTAACAATGAGTCGTAAATTCGGGTGCATGCTAAACGACAACAGTGAGCGTATGAGTTGGAGGACAGTCTGTTTTTTATAGTTTCAATATCTATTATCTTCCTCTGGAATTACATTTTACAAAAAAACTAAAAAACTAAAAATCTGCTCAATTCAAAAGGACATTCTCTGCTCCCATCTGACCTGGCCTGGTTGGGGATGGTGCCTTTGTCCAGCTCATGCAGGTCGTTTCCCATGCGGATGGCCAGCCAGTTGCCCAGCTTGCCACGGTGCATGGTGTCCACCACCCTGAACACCTCTCCTCGGGTGAAGCCCAGCCCGATGGTGCTCTCCGCCTCGTGGTCGAAGTGGGTCCGCATATAGAAGTTGTCGCCCAGGCTCGACTTGAGGATCTTCTTGTAGACTGCACAAATGAGGTTGATAAAAACTTTTTATTTTATTTTATTTTTTTACTTGTGACCAAAATTAATCTCGTTACTATTACTATCACCATGGGGTGGCATACACAGCAACCTTAACTTAGTAGATCATCATTTACATTGTACTTAGAGGAAGTGCAACTTCATTATAGCATAACACAGAATAATACAGAAGTTGGACTTGATTATTGTAATAAATAGTAGTTGAACGTCATGTTGTCCTTACGGTCCATCTTGTTCTGTGTACAGATTTCCACGGGTTCCCCATGTTTAATCTGGAGCAGGAAGTTGGCAGCTTCCTCCCGGGTGAATTGATTAAAGTCCACTTTATTCACCTACAGAAACAACATAACGTGCACTTTATTCACCTGCAGAAACAACATAACATCTACTCTATCAAGTAGATCCTAAGATCTTCGATCAAAGATCAAATAGCATTAGTTCAAATAGAATCTGATTTTAAATGCAGTCATCCATCAATTCTGATTGGTTGGTTTTAGGTTTAGGTCTTCACCTGCATGATTTGGTCTCCCTCCCTCATGCCCTGTTCATGGGCGGGGCTATTCGGCTGGACTCCGCCCACAAAGATGCCGACATCATTGCCTCCCACCAGCCTTAGACCGATACTGCCGTCCTTAGTGAAGGACACCGTGTGCAGGTCAGAGCTGTACCTAGGAGGTCAGAGGCACAACATAAACATAGTATATATAGTATTGCAACCAGTGAAACCATCTGCATATATGTACTACTATTTACTATTGGGTTATTTAGCAGACGCCTACAAGCAGGTTGCGGTCATCAGGGATTGAACCCAGTACCTTTCGGCTGGAAGTCGAACACCCTGACGGCGAGACTATCCCACCCCTACTTATTATAGATGTATACATTGAACTACATCTTGAACATGAATTGTGCATACATCGCAAAATCATGACAATTGACTGACAGCGTTGCTATAATAATTCATATACGTAGCGGCGAACACCCACCCTAAGTTGGTTGCGGGATATGAATCTGGCGGTAAGGAGTAGAGGGGTTCTTCCTCTGGCTTGGCTGAAAGGAGAATGAAGCTGTTAATACACTACCACATGGAGGCGGGACAGACAGACAGGAGCATTAGGGCTTCAGAGCCATGATGGATACCTACAGTAGACCGTAGGGTTGTTCTTCACTGAAATCCCAGACCTAACAGTAGTGGTTTTAGACGGACGGACGCGTCTGAGGAGAGGAGAGAAGACAGAATCACCAATATGAACCAACAGATAAACGAGGGCATACGCAATTGTAAACACAAGAACTACCGATACAGAATGGCACGTAAAAGTACGAAATACTTGTTTTTAATGCCGATATGAATTTACAATTAATTAACATTGCAAGTCACTGTGAGATAATTCCTTCTGCTGACCAGAGAGGCGGGGGAACAATGATTTTAAACCTTAAACTGCAATCCGAGGTTAACTACGTAACAAACAGATCATACGCGTCTGTTTAAGTGTGTTGGCGCTGAGACGTTGCGCTTGTCTTTACCCGTGGTTGCTGTCTCGCTCCGAGCTCCCAGATCTCCTGAGATGGAAGAGTTGGTCGGATTCGGAGGAATCTGCACAAGACAAGACAGAGCGCAACCACACGGGTTAGGGGGCCGACATCCAGGAGATATTCATCATCGTCAACCGTTATTTTACCAAGCAAGTTAATGTTACAACAGACAAGTCAGACAGACAGACAGACGGACGGACACAGAGAGACAATGATAAAAACAAGGGAGCAGCAGAGACATAGGCAACAAACCACATGAACAGGCAAGTTCATTGGCTACATGGGGACAGGGGCGGACTGGCCATCTGTGAGTTCTGGAGAAGTCCAGAACGGCCGTGTGGGTCTACGGCCGTCGGCCCTTTTTTTTTTCCCGATTTTTTTTAATTTATTTTTGAAGAACCCGTCAACAATCGCGCAGCACCCCCCCCCCCCCCCCCGTCAACAATCGCGCAACTCCAAGGCCGGTCCAGGACAAAATTGACAGGGCCGATTTTTGTTCCCAGTCCGCCCCTGCATGGGGACATGTGAGGGAGATGAAGGGGGTGGTACAGACCGTCCTGAGCCGGTCTGCTGGCTGCTTGGCCTTGAGAGGGCGTATGTTTCAGCGGCACCGACTGTATCTCCGGCAAAACTCTGCAGGAAACCGAGAGAGAGAGAGAGACGTGGGAACATCAAACAACCGCTCTACATTTGCATCGAGATATATCATGTGATGCGGTATGAGGTCATGTGTGGAGGAGACGGTGTGCACAGCCGTGTTTGAGTGGAGACATTTGTGTGTGTGCGCGTTTTAGGCAGAGGAACAAGTTCAGCATGTGGTGTTATCTCCCTACACATCCGTACACTCAAAGTACACTTGCATAACAAAGCACAAAGTGCTTCAGCACATCCTGTGTTTTCTCTCTCTTTCTTTTTTTGCTGAATAGATCAATATCAAGCAACCAAAATGTTCTAGCCTGGCAAGCCAGACCCACATCAGAAAGATGTAAGGTCTGGCTCAGCTCCATTGGCAGTGTGGGCGGGATAAACGGTTGTCTTTCAAGTTCCATCTGCACGCAATAGGATAGCGCTACAACCAATCAGAGCAACGAAGAAGGTGACGTAGTCAGAGCCGTCGCTCTGACTACGTCATTAATCAAAACTCCGAATACGTATTTATTTTCGAGGAAAGACTTCAGTGCCGTTCTTTGATCTTTTCTCAAATAAAATGTTAACTTCAAGTCTTGAAGAGTCGCGGCCAAAGCCGAGTGGAAGACAGCCGTTCGCCAGCAGCAGCAGCCATTGTTTACCTAACACGGAACCGTCGCAACTCTGTCGTCATGGTAGCCCGGCTTTCGACTCCGCCCCTCACGCTGTGATTGGTCGGACATACTTGGTGTTTCCAGCACCAAAAAGCCGACGGAGCCGTGCTAGACCTACCTAGCTGCCAAATAAATTTGCTGCCGCTAGGGGGTGTCTAGAGTTCTAGGCTAAAAATGTTCTACTTAGGGTTAATAAAGTACCTCTCATCTTAGATCAAGGGTTTAGCACGTAAATGAAGTAAATTAGCGTAAGTTCTGAATACTGACATACAAGTTCTGTCAATCTTTCCAATGAATGACAACAAGCCCACTGAATCCTCACTAAACTGAAAGTATTTGCACCTCCCATTTACTGTTCATGTTTAAAACCAAACAAACTAACACACAACATACATTCATTAAAACAATTTTCTCCTCCCCCAAATGTTTTCTGTACATACATTAGTAAAAAAAATTGCTGAAAACCACTGCGCTAGCTGGTAGAGGTCACCTGTAGCGATCCTTGGTCTTGTTAAACTCGCCGCTGTCCGAGGATTCCCTCTGGGGGACGGACGCGTAGCTCGCCTCCGACTCAGACTCGGAGACCGCTGTCGAGAAAAATCACGTGATACCGATATTAATATCTGAATGACATTTATCAAAACAGGTATTTCTAAGTACGAAAACAGGTATTTCTAATAACTTAACATGACTTATAAATCATTTCATTACCATTTCAAATGTTTTAGTTCCACACCAAATATTGGCTCAAAGGCTTATATCTAGATGTGGAATAAAGCCAATACTAGCTCCAAATGCTAATATAGATCTGCATCACATACAAGCGTGCGCACACATGCACGCGCACGCGCACACGCACACGCACACACACACACACACACACACCTCTTTGTGTCGGGGTGGCGGTGGGCGGGGTCCAGTGGGGGGGCTCCACCTGTGGCTTTGGGGCCACCTCTGGGGGGACTCTGCAAGAAATGACAGGGAGGTGGGAGTGAGGGAAGATAAAACCTGAGTGACGTTTGGAAAGGGCGGTGGCTGGTATGATTATTGATGAGAGGATGGGTGTGATGGAAGTATTACATATTCACCTTATCGTCTGGCGGGTGCGCTGCGCTCCCGTTGACGACTTACATCTTTACGAGTGTTCGCAAGAATACAAATGAGTTCAACTGAGTTACCGGCGGTTCGTTATCGGCTTTTAGCGAGAACAATCGCGGCCTTGTTTGATTCCAGATTGTGTTGTTTTTTTGTTCGTCTTATTTTTGTCTTGTGTCGTGTACTCAGCTCAGTAGTGCTGTGAGTCTCGTAAAACTTGTCGATCGACCCAGATCGAGATTTGAAGTAACCGTGTTAAGTTGCGTTACCGTTTAAAATTGCAAATAATGGTGAATGTCCTCTGTCTCATCAACACATGGCCACATACAGTAGAGCGAGAAGGTCAAGATCATTCACATTTTATTTTTTATTGGTCATTAAAATCAACTCACAAGGTCAACAGAATCACACACTGTATCACGTGGTACACAGTCAAACAATAATCAAACAGAACAAAACATAAGATTAGGAGGCTTTTAAACTTTAAAAACAAATGACAATCAGCTAAATCAATATAAACAAATTAACAACACATGGGAGTAATTTAAACGCATATTGCAAAAAAAAAAAGAAGAAATAAAGCTAAGAGCTAAGCTCGTGTAAACTTGAGCAGTCAGTGTACATAATTCCCCCCCTAGTCTGCACCATGCTGTGGAGGGCGGGGCTTGGGGGAGGGGCTAGAAGAATCGAGGCGGAGCTAGGAGGCGGAGCTAGGAGGCGGAGCTAGGAGGCGGTTGGTGGCGGGACAGACATTCATCTGTACCTGTATTTATCGCGCGAGTCCTGGCTGTAGACGGTGCCCTGCCGCGGCGGGTAGTTGGTGCTTTCGTCTGACTCGGACTCGGAGTCTGTGGAAGACAACAAGAGGGAATCGGTTAGCTAAGGTGGATGATTAATAATAAATTATTGATAAATTAATAATATTTGTTACAGGTAGTTCCACAAAAACTGTTGTGCTCAAGAGTAAGGAAGCTGTGTTTCAGAGTGCATTAGTAGTGTTGTTGTTGCAGTTTGACAGCTGTGATTTGGTGCCAGCTTTGACAGTTTGAAGGTGTTAACCTAACCAACCGTAACCAACCCTAACCAATTCAGGCCGCACAAAAATTGCACAGCACAAAAGTCAGTTGCATTGTGTAATCCTGTCAGTTTACAGCTAAACATGATTATTAGTAATTCTATATAATTGTAATATATTCTACATTGCTGTATACTAATAGAGCCAATTGGTGCTCATTAGTACCAGAAACCAAATATGTCTTCTCAACTAAGATAAGTGATCAACCGATAGGAGTTGGTTACCACACATTGGACAGGGAAAATTGATCAAATGCAAACATATAAATAAAGATTTGATGTACTCATTTGCGCTCATGTACCATACAGTTTGTTTTTTGTTTCTTGTTTTCGTTTAAGGGATACATCGCATTACTTTGTATTCATTATGATAGGCTTGGCCCTCTAAAGTTGCCGTACAGGTTTAGCCCTCACTTTTATAGCTTGAGGAAGGAGTGTGTGTCGTTGTATTTAGTTTAGCATGTTTGGACATTTAGAAAACTGTTGGTATTCAGTTATTGTTTGTGAGTTCACCCACAAAGCAGTCTTTGTTACTGTGGGTTTAATGTGATGTCAGTGTGTGTGTGTGTGTGTGTGTGTGTGTGTGTGTGTGTGTGTGTGTGTGTGTGTGTGTGTGTGTGTGTGTGTGTGTGTGTGTGTGTGTGTGTGTGTGTGTGTGTGTGTGTGTGTGTGTGTGTGTGTGTGTGTGTGTGTGTGTGCGTGCTGACCTGGGGGAGGTACTCTGACCGGGGAGCTGACTCTGCGGTGGGGCTCCTGGCGAACGGTGATGGGAGAAGCCTTCATTCCCGGGAGGGGCAGGTCAGGAAGCACTCTGGTGGAGGTGGTGGGGGGGGGGGGGCAGGTAAAGTATCGTCTTGCCTACGACCATTGTCTAGAGAGAGCTACCGCTCTTTTGATTCGGTTTGAGATCACATTTCAATATCCTGACAACAACAACAACAACAACTTAGAATGTGTTCTTGGATTATCGACCATCACCTCACCCCATCATATTGGATTATGTTCCATTGTATGTCACGTATATCCATTAACTCGATAATTAAATGACAATTACTTTACGTTCTAGGTTGTGGTTATGTTTGACTACGTTTTAAAGTTTGTATTTAATTAAAGAGGCGGCGTTTGCCAGTCGGTTAACGGAGGTGGTAAAGGTGAACGGAGACGTCTTCCTACTTGTATCTGGAGTTGGGCCGGGGGCTCTCTTTCCGCAGCGGGGGAGGCGAGACGCTGCGGTCCGAGTCCGACTCAGACACCGGCTTGCGGGGCTTGGAGGCAGCAGAGGAGGTGCGGGGAGAGCCCCAGTTCTGGGCCATGGGGGAGGAGCGCGGGTTGGGCAGCGCGGACATACCTGAGAGAGTCCTGGAGAGAGAGAGAGAGAAAGAGAAAGAGAGAGTGAATGAGCGAGTGAGTGAGAGTGAGACAGAGAGAGAAAGTAAATAAGTCAGAGAGGGAGTGAATGAGTGAGAGCGAGAGCGGTTCATGATCAGGATCGTTCTCCATTATGTAGGGAGGTTTAGCTTGTTTGCCAAGTACTGTAATCCAATTTGACAGTTTTCATTACACTTGTATCAGAGAGAGACGGTACGCCCTCAAAACCTGCGTACAGGCATGCATGCAATAGCAGAACAAAGCAAAATGTAGTTATTATAACGATATATCAATCTGAAGTTATGATTATTCCAAACACACCCTTTTTTTTTGTTTTACAAACTACATGAAATGAAAAGGATGCCAATAATACTGTGTATTATAACGAAAAAAAGACTCCTGACTGGAATCCTGGACTCACTTGTATTTATCCTTCACATCAGGGATGTCTCTGTGTCTCCTGACAGGAGGCGGAGGGGAGGCACTGTGGTCCGACTCTGAATCACTCAGGGCTGGAGAAACACACGCACGCACACGCACACACACACACACACACACACAATATTATAATTGTAGGTCAATGTCCCATTGTGAATTTGTTTGAGACAACATCTGCTTGGGCTATCTTTGCTAGGCTCTCTCCAGCTGCATAGTTATTTGGATTATCTCTCTCCCTCCCTCTTTACCACTCCATCTCCCTATAGCTCTCTCTCTCTCTCTCTCTCTCTCTCTCTCTCTCTCTCTCTCTCTCTCTCTCTCTCTCTCTCTCTCTCTCTCTCTCTCTCTCTCTCTCTCTCTCTCTCTCTCTCTCTCTCTCTCTCTCTCTCTCTCTCTCTCTCTCTCTCTCTCTCTCTCTCTCTCTCTCTCTCTCTCTCTACCTCTACCTCTCCTCTCCTCTCTCTCTCCTCTCTCTCTCTCTACCACCACTCTCTTTGGGATGCCCGGCAATTACAAAAAAGGCAAACAGGTTCTGCTGACACAGAAGGAACCTCAGGGAAACAAGCAGGCGTGTGAGTGATTTCTACCAACGCTCTGGTATGCAAACACCGCTCCTGCCAACACGAGTTCTGCTCAGCGGTAGTGATGGTGGGGGACGCAGGACTGACCTCTGCGAGAAGAGTAGGGTCTGGCTGGAGGCCTCGTCAGAGTAGACCGTACGGGGGAGGAGTCTCTGGACTTGGCCGGAGGGGGGGCTTCAGTTCGAGTTCTACCACAGGAGAAGAACAGGATAAATTATACAATACAAGTTATTTTTATAACAACATTCGATAAGAGAAGTGTGTGGAGGAGAGAAGTACACGTGTGTGTTGTACTGTGTACCTGTGTGTGTGTGTGTGTGTGTGTGTACCTGCGTGAATATTTGTCTTTTGTGGGATGACGGGAAACTCTGTCTTTTGGAGAAGGCATGTCCATGTCAAGATCTGAAATGTCTGGACAAAAACAAAACAAAAAATACATTTAGAAACATATAAGGCTGCGGATTCATTTGGGTCGAAAATGCAAATTCTCTCTCTCTCTCTCTCTCTCTCTCTCTCGCTCTCTCCCCTCCTCCTCCTCCTCCTCCTCCTCCTCCTCCTCCTCCTCCTCCTCCTCCTCCTCCTCCTCCTCTCCCCTCCAGCCAATCAGATTCAACCTACTACCTGGTTTTATTTCACACAGATTGTTAACCACCAAACGACCTCCTCCCACCCTATAAGATAAGATAATGCTTTACTGATCCCAGACTTTATAGTTCATAGATCATTTGTGCCAAACCCACCCTCTAGCTCAGAGCTGCTGTCGTGGCGACGGTCCTCCTCGCTGTTGGGGGCGCTGTCCTCCACCTCGGGGATGCTGACCAGGAACTTGCGGCTGTCCCTGAGGACCATCATGGTGAGTCTGCCCCTGCTCTTCTCCACTAGGTGCTTGGTCTCCAGCAGGGACAGGTTCTCTGTCGTCATGCCGTTGATCTGGAGGCGGAAATATGGACAATATGGTCCAATGTGTACAATTATCAGCTATAGGATTACAGGCAGTGAATATTTAAATACACCGTGTGTGCGATAATGCACATTTTTCAAGATCTGCCTTGTCATTTAATGTGCCGGTGGCCATTTTTCAGGTTTTTCCGGGGGTCTTACCTTGAGTATGAGGTCTCCCTCTTGCAGGGTTCCTTCCTTGGCAGCCAAGCCCGTGTCGGTCATGTGCTTAATGAAGATCTGGCTTCCCAGCTTCAATCCATACTCTGTCAATAGACAAGAACACGCCACACAGCACACAGACATCAATCCAAGTAAATGGTTACTTTAGAAAATACAGGAAACACTCAGAACTCTTCCACCGCTGGCTTTCATCCACAATCTTTTTTAAGTTCATATTGACTATTTCTTTATACCATCTTTGACCATTTATTTATCCACCACACACTTTTATCCAAAGCGACTCAGTGAATTCAGATATTGATCATTAAGGAGCAGGTGGGGGGGGGGCTAGGCCTCTTTGCTCTCTAGGACGCCAACAGGTAGGCAGTGTGTGGACCTTTGGTGGGAATCGAGCCCGGTACCTCTCGACTGGGACTCGAACGCCCTTAGCCGCGACGCTACCCTGCGTTCTTTTAAGCCGCTAGATAAAGACAGCAGGGGCATCAGCGCGTGTGCGCCGCGTCGCGTACCGTCGTTGAGTTTCTTCTTCACCAGCGTGGCTCGAATGGGCTTCTCCGCCACGTCGTTGTTGGGCAGCCGCTTGTAGCCGGTGGACAGGAGCGGCATCGTGTTGCTGTGGCCGTTGCGATCGGGGGTGTTGCTGCGGGCGCGGGGCCGGCTGTGGCCCTTGTCGCTGCCGTCCGAGTAGCGGCGGTGTCGCCGCGTCGGGGAGTCGTGCTCCAGCAGGTTGGAGTGGGAGGCCGCGCGCGTCGGCCGCGTGCTCGCCGGCAGCTGGATCTTGCGGGGACGCTTCACCGTCTGCAGGGAGAGAGAGGTGCACAGAGAGTTTACAAAGAGAGTGACTGTAACATGGATGATAACTAACCCTCAATATAACGTTGGGAAGGAGAGAGAGAACAGTGGGCCAATCGAGTTCAGCCACTGCCTCGGTGCTTCTCTTCATACTCACCACGTTGGCCATCTTCCCACATGCCTTGAGGTTCTGAATAGTGAAGTTGGAGTGGACGTTTTCCATGGACACGCCGTTGACCATGACGATGTTGTCTTTGGTGCTGCAAGGGCCGAGGCAAGGTAACGTAACCGATGTGATATTCATGTGACGCTCTGCTTGTATTTGTAAACGGATGATTGCATGCATAATTTAGCGAGCATACACCCATGTATTACAGCGCGCACACACACAGCAGGTTTGGTTTGGGCAACTTACAACAGCCTCCCCATGGCCGGTCCATTGGGCAGCACGTCAGACACCACGATGGCCGTGTCCCCGGACTCTGGGCTGGGCTTGTCCTTGCCGCCGGAGATGGCAAAGCCAAAACCCAGCTTGGGGTCCTGAGAAAAAAAGAGAAAAAATAAAGAAAAAAAAGGATGAGAAATTTTTGACGAGGCGAAATTGGAGATGAATGAATGGAAAAGGTGAAAGAGAAAAAGAAACAGGTGTGAGAAATCATAAAAAAGTAGAGAGAGAGAGAGAGAGAGAGAGAGAGAGAGAACAGGTAGAGAGAAAGCACATTCCATCAGCATTCAAGTGTATCCACTGAGCTAAAGCTGGAGCAGTTGGCAGCAGGGTGTGTCTCAGCTGAATTCCTGCTGTGTGTGTGTGTGTGTGTGTGTGTGTGTGTGTGTGTGTGTGTGTGTGTGTGTGTGTGTGTGTGTGTGTGTGTGTGTGTGTGTGTGTGTGTGTGTGTGTGTGTGTGTGTGTGTGGTGAAACTGATCAGATAGACTATTCAGACAAGTGATCCAACAAACCCCCCCCCCCCCCCCCCCCCCCAAGCACATCCACGGCACAACAATACGGTCCGTGACAATGCTTACGAGTAGCCGTCTCCCACACGCTGGAGCTCGGCTTTCAGTTTCAGTATGGTGAGCACAACGTTTCCAATTCCACAGAGAGAAAGAGACTTTGCTTACTTTGTTCAGCGTAATTGTGTGCTGCTCCCATATCGTCAACTCTTCCATGCCTGGTTTCTGGAGGAAACAAAACACAAAAAAACCCAACAAATTCAGCAAAATGAGGCACGTTAGATAGAAAGATAGAAAGAAATTGCAAAGAAATAACTAAAACAACCTTTACGTTTACACTATAGTATGGACAGTTTGTTTAGGCTAACCTGAAACTGTGTGTGTGTGTGTGTGTGTGTGTGTGTGTGTGTGTGTGTGTGTGTATGTATGCGTGTATGTCAGGATGGACCTGATGGGTGTGATTCACGGCTAACCCAGCGTGCTCTCACCTGTCTCAGTCCTGTCAAACAGGTATGGGGGAGGGGTTATCTTACGCACGCACGCACACACACACACACACACACACACACACACACACAAACACACAACACAAACATACACAACACAAACATACAGGAACAGACGCGGGGACGCCCACAGAGAGACACGCACACGCCCCTGTGTCCCTACGGTATTGATGATATACGACACCCCGAGTTTGTTCGGTAAACACGGGTTATAAGAGTACAATGTATAGAGCAGGAGTCTCTCTCTCTCTCTCCGTCTCTCCCCCTCCCTCCCCCTCTGGGTGCCGTTGCGTCAGCAGGGCCTTTGTAGATTGTCAAGTGTTACCAGTTAATGTGCTTTTGTCACTCCGGCGCACAGACTGCGCACGTATCCCCCGCGACAAAATATCCATTCATACATTCGTCTAGCAGCTAGCTAGCGCCGCTTGGTAGCATGAGGACATCTCCACCATCGCGCTATTGTCCCAGTTGCTGTACAACATACCAATCATGTCTGACATCTCCCACATACCACGCCGTTTCAAAACCAACCACATGAAGCCCATAAGAGGCCCTTGGTAGCGACAGGGCGAGCGTAGCGTAAGAGCAGCAAAAACCAGTGAGGCGAGCTATTCAAGAGAACAGTGAAGTATTATCCCGGACCACATGTCAAGACAGACCATGGCCTGTTCACACACCAGGAGTGGGGGGGGGGGGGGGGGGGGGGGGAACATGGGGAGAGTAGTGGGAGACACAAGTCAGCGGTCGAACACCGACATACTCCGGCAACAGAAACAAACACTGCAAACTTTTTTTTTTTTTTTTTTTTTTTACAACCAGGAATATGGGAGTGGCCCGCATTGACCTGTGAACAGTAGGTCGTTTGTTTGACCGGGGGGTTAATGATAAACCCGAAAATACACACAAAAACCATTGGGTTGATCCCTTACGTGCACAGGTACCGCCGTGAGCCCTGCTGCCTGAGTTTCGATACACTACAAGCGACAATCCTTACGCTTGTATCAACAGTAACGACTGCCCTAATTGTAGTGTAGCCTTGTTACGGTTGGGTGAGGTGATACTCGAGGATTGTGAACAATTCAGCCAGTAAGGGAAGTCAAGGGTTCAAGGGAGTCAGACGACAAAGGTACAGAATTGTTGTCAAATTTGCCGAGAGCTTGGAGAGCTTGGAGAGCTTGGAGAGGGAGGAGCCAGAGGGCTTCATACCACCCCAGAGAAATCAGGGAAGACAGGGTGGAGCCAGGGGAGACAAAACAACAAACTGCCACACTGTAGGAAGTAGACAAACGTCTATGAAGTTCCTCCTTCGCCTCCTTCAGCACGGTATTTAGTTAGGTGAACACGGTCAGATACGCTTCAGTCGAAAATGTCGCCGGCTGCCGAACATGTAACATATACCCCTCGATAAGGGTGCTGATTAAGTGTTCAAGCTGACTGCCATTCAAAGGTCGGTTAAGCCCACCAGCTTATCTAGGTGAAACCGGTCACATGATAGCAAAAAACGGTCATGCTTAGTGGAAAGTAAATACACCGTTTAGAAAGGCAAGGAGTCGAAACGCCTTCATCACAAAACGCATCACATTTCGAATAATGATGAGACCGAGCGGGACGAGGCATCGGAAAGTTCACTCAAGTTGATCAATAGATCCACATGTTCACTAGTGGAAAGGAGGAGCTAAAGGGCTTAGTTGTATCGTTGTATGTATGAGTTTTCTATTGAGCTAATGCCATCGTCCACAGATGTCAACATGGATGTCAGCCATGCAAATACTGATGATGATGATGATGATGATGATGATGATGATGATGATCCAAGCACTTTCCTGAACATCGACCGGCTGCCTCCAGCACACCACGCTATTTGAATGATATGCAGACACCATGCCCATTTCCTCCCCAACAAAACCCATATCAAAACACTGTCCACAACATTGGGCAACAAGCTGCCCTTCCTCCATATTTCATGTAAAAGTGCTATTGATAGGCTACTGATGGGGAACTCCCCACCGGTGAGGAGGGGTCAGACAGGAGGCAAACATGGCCGACAAAGGGCGTAGCTGCCGAGACACTAAAAGGCCCCTCTGGGAGTCTTCTGAGGTTCTCTCTACAGCTAGAGCACCGATAACGCCGAGGCCCAAGAGCCACCGGATAAAGTCCCAGGGCCGGCGAGTAATACGCAGATGAAGTCACGCCGACCAGGAGCACTTTCCCGGAAGCCATTCAGCAGTTGATCTTGGGCAAACAGAGCTTTGCATTTGCACACTTGGTGACCACTTACCCCTTGTTCTTTGAATCTCACTTCCATTTCCCACTCCCCCCCCACCCTCCCAACTGGGATTTCTATGGCACGGCACACCTGCAGCCTTTCGCACTCTTCAAACAAGCAGTGCTTTATGTCGCATAGGGTCACACCACAACACCAGAAGCCTCCACCAAAAAAAACGGAGGAAAAAAAAAAAAAAAAAAAAATCACAGATCCCTCACTGTTTGGAAAAGCAAATACTTCCTGCTTAGGCCGGACCCCCGTGTGGATCCCTCCTGTGAGTTGGCCCCTGTCCAGCTGAAACCCGATAGTCCTGAGCTCATTAATACCAAATATGCACAGCGGCGTTTCTCTTTCAGTATACAGGAGCAAAGAAAAACATCTAGCTGCTACCTGGCAGAGCTCCTCCCCCTCCCATCCCGCTATGCCCACCTTCCCTGGCCCACGCTCGATTGGCCTTCATTACTGGAGATTTAAGGTGGTGCGACGCTGCCTCGCATACGGGGAAAACATTAACCCAGATCCGAAACGTGAGACACCTCAAGTGTGATGAGATGTAATAATTAGCCAGGTAGATTGCTAGTCACGTATGTTGTGGTAGTAAATGCAAATTACAGTCTTGAGCTAAAAAAAAAAAAAAGAGAAAAAAAGCTACTGCAAGGTCCCGCCCCCGCATACCATGAGCACCAAAGAATGTCAATATCTTTGGTGAAGAACGGCCAATTGTGTTAGTTAAACATACAGAATAGTACATGTCTGTAAGGATAAAATGTCTGTTGTCCATCATCAAAACGCAGCTGCTGAAGAGAGAGAGGGTTCAAAGTCAATCAGGAATTTCAACAGAATGAGGACAGTTTACAGGTGGGCTGCGGGTTAATCAACACTTACAGGTACAACCATGAGCGGCGGCGGCAGAGGCTCTGGCGGCACGGAGCCAAAGTGCTTCATCAGTTTCTTCCTCTGAGCGAGATTCATACCAGCGACGCAAACCTGCGGACCTCGCACGTATATAAAACAACCACCGGCGGTGGACCGCGAGGTCAGAACATGGCTGTGTGAGCCCTTCTAAAAAGAGGAACACACAAAAGTCCCACAGTCCACAAAACCCAGGCAAACACAAAGTAAACAAGCTACTGCCTACGCCGCGGCTCCCGGCCAGCAGAGAAACGCAGCATACCAGGATCCCACCATAAAGCACAAATTACTCCATCGCAATGTGAGCCAACGTCCGCCGCCACACACTGCGAGTTCTGTGTGTGTGTGTGTGTGTGTCGGTCTGCAGTTGGGATAGCAAGTAGTCTGTCCCCCGGGCGGCTGGCTTGCAGTTTGTGGTTCCTGGTGTCATGGTTACGTAGGGGGAATGAGAACAGTGGACCATTAATAATTGACAGGGGGGTAGGTTCTGCTTACTGAGTGAAGTTTCAGGGTTCCCTATGAAGTCACAAACAACGCCGCGGCACGGAGAACAGACCCGGTGCCCAGCAGGGCTTCGAGTTCACGTCCTCTAGAGGTCCTAACTCATGGCCTTCTCAAGGTGGGGAACAAGTGTTTGCCGTCAACTCCGTAATCATCATCAAGTGCCCTGTACACAAAATATATAGTTTGGTGCTTGACACTGGCTTGCACCGGTCTGGGAGCCGCTGTGGTCCTTTTGTATTTAGGGTTCAAAACGAACACACACCTGACACCTGCCAATGGCAGATGGGTTTGACCATCTGGCAGGTACAAAAATGTAAAGGGTTACATGTTCAAACAATTGCTTGGCCCGTAGATTTTTCCACTCTGGCAGGTAAAAAGACAAAAAGTACATTTTGGGCTTTTGGTGCAATATACGCCGATAGTATACAGTTCATGTTGTTTATTCCGGCTGTGTTCAGAGAAGGAAATGTGACGGGGTTAATAAATAAAAAGGGTCCCAACAGCTGGCCTTGTAGTGGGCCTCCCTCACTGAATCATTAATACGTCGGGGTAAATAATAAGCTCGTAAAAATTGAAAGTAACACAAAAGATGTGCTGGGGACAAAAGCGGTTAATTAAGTAAACACCAGCAGGCCACTGAAGAAGCTAAGGTGTGTCTGAGCAAACACACGACTAACGTTCTACTATTAAGCAAACCTTTTCACACACACACACACACACACATACATACGTCTTTTTAGTTTTGTTTCCTTTTGTGTTTCTGTCTGTAACTGTGTGTTTTTTTTTTATTTGTGCTGCTGCCTGTCTTGGCCAGGTCTCCCTCGAAAAAGATTCTTAATCTCAATGGGACTTTCCTGATTAAATAAAAGTTAAATGAAATATATATATATATATATATATATATATATATATATATATATATATATATATATATATATATATAATCTTGTTGTTTTCCCAAACACAGGCAGTCTTAGACTTGGTTATCTGAAGTATTTCCCAGGTCAACATATGACCACGATTGGAAACCTGATGACAAATGATGCGACAAATGATGACGTGTTGATGTCCATCACTGACATGCATCACACAAAAAAGACTGAACGCGAGCAGAAAGGGGGTTGCGGTTCACAGAGAGGGGATAAAGCAACACAGCGTCCCAAGGATGCGGGACGCGGTCATCGTCACCTGCGCGTGTGGGCCGCGACCCGCCGCCACCCAACAACATAGCAAACCACAGCTACAAGCTTATATAAATTATATATATTATATATTATAACCGCAGCGATCCGCCATGCCTCGCAGGCGTCTCCCTCCACCTCTCCCCAGCCCGGTCCCGCGGCCTGACGCACGCAGGTATGCAGGAATGCAGGGCCGAAACTATTGCGCAACTTTCCGTGAAGGCAAGCAGAAACCTGCACTGCACGTGGGGCGGAACCAGAAAGGTGAGACCCCGGAAGCGCGCTTCATCATATGGACGACCCCCACCCACACCCACACACCTCGCGCGCGCGCCCGTGCTCGTGCGCGAGGACACATTCTCGTACACAAGTCCACGTTGTTATGTCATATCGCAATTGTAGCAGACAGAGCTGGTTAACAGGATATAGGATGGTGTTCCCCTCATACTTGTTCGACAAAACGTTATCTACCTAGCTCACTTTGACAAATACTCCCTTATAGTTTTTCTTTACTTTACTTTTCCATTTCAATGTGTCACTTCCTATTTTAGATGTTCTTAACTTAAAGTTACTATACCTGTATTACGTTTGTTGTTATATCCAGAAGACTGTCCAAATGATCGAGTAGCCTGCTCACTCCTGTCGAAAGCACATCACGCAGACGGCTGACTAACCACACAAGTGTCTGAAGTTGTCCACCGTACCTGTAGACCAGGGGGCGTGGCTTCTAGTGGTGACGAGTCCAGGTGAGTTTCGTGACGTCATCACGCAGGCAGCGCCGCTATTATAACGCGCGCGCGCGCCCCAGGTCAGCCTACGATGTACTACGATAATTTATAAGGAGTATTTTGTTTTTCTGTTTTTAGTTTTTCATTGTGATTGTTTGACGAGTTAACAATTCGATGACGAACACGTGCTAAATATTATCTGTAAATGTATAGGGTCGCCATTATCTATGGCTATGGCCTGTAGCAGCTGGAGAACTGTGTAGGCCTTGCAGATACTGACCCCCAGCGTTTCCTCCTGCTGGTCTAGATTAGTCCCCATACTCACTATGTTCAGATGATTGTCAGTGTATTATCAGTTTGACATAATTTCATAACGTCTCATGAACACCATTTTTTCTGCCTTAATTCAACCATTATTATTATTGTTTTACCTGATATTTTGCTTTCTTTTAACGCCTGGCCCACAGGCACACCTCCTGGAGGAGGGTCCTTACTGGTCAGGTTTCTGGAGGCTGTACTTCCCTACTGAGGGCGTGGGCGCTTAACCCTTTAAAGCTGTTATTGTGATTAAGAGCTATACAAATACACTTTACTTTAGATGCTGTGCATCTGCTTCATATAGTAAATAGGCCGATAACTGCAACACATTATCACCTGGCAAACCAAACTATGTTAAGGATGCTGAATTTCAAAGAAGATGGGGAACTATTTCCGCAATCTTGACATTTTTATTTGTTTACAAAGATACGATTGCAATATGATATATTCCTTCCTTTTATGAGTAGAAAACTTTTAAAAGAATTAGTCGAAAGGCACAATTTTTTACAATATATACATTTCGATCTAAATTATAAATATATAGAAAAACAAAAACACAACCCAGAATAAAAGTGCTGAACACAGTTGCTGAACAGTTTTTTTTTTACAGAAAAAAATAGTCTTTGTTTAAAAATACATACAATCAGTAGCATGTTTTTGTTTCATTTTTTTGTTAGCAATAAATTATTTGAATGTGAAGACATTTATATAATATGCAGAAGGTGGGGAAACAGGGATGTCGGTTACAGTTGACAAGAAGCAATTCTTCAGGTCAGGAACACAAGCTTGCAACTCTCAATCATAACCAACACGACAACAGTAACTTGATTATGCCATTCTTAGTGCAAAATTATACAAAAAAATGGCAAAAATGCCGAACTACACGAGTTAACAAAGTAACAGGGTTCTTAAAAATGTAGTATTTTGTCTCAATGTAGGTCCACACCTAAGACGCGTAAAGCTTTAACTCTGACGTCAAACTTAAAGCAACAGAAAGGAAATCCTTTGTTTACTTTTTAAAAGAATATTAAAATGGATGAGTTAAAATTAAGCACTAAAATTGCAAATAATCTGGGCCATATCAAGACGATAACTTGTGTCTGAGACTTTGTGGTGAAGTCAATGTAAAAAATTCAGCATTAACACCTGGGACCTCGCAAATAATCTTTAACAAAAATTAGTTAAAAAATGAAAACAAAAAATACAAATAAAAAGAGGGAAATAGTGCGGAAATAGTTTTCCTTAAAACAAAATAAACTCCATTGTGTGGCCCTAGGAAGGCATAATCATTTTTAACCAGACATTTTCACAAACAATTTTACAAACAAATGACTAAAGCATCACATAAGGGTATTACACTGCAATAATACCGCAAGAGAATTTCGAAACAGAGTGTAATGGCAAATAAAATAGCAATCCGATGTAATGGTTACTTCTACGACTGTAAATAGGGGAAAATATACTTCTCTCTGATATCTGACTAATAAATCTACTTGGGGGGGGGGGGGGGGGGGGTCTTTCCTGAGATTGATTAAAGATCGGATGTCTTCGAGCCAGTAACTGTCTGTGGAATACTTTGGTATCTTTCTGCAAACTAAAGTCCCGGCAGAGTCTGTTAAACGCTGGGACCGCGACTCCACTTGAGAATAAGAGAATCTGAAAGGAGAGTTCAACTGAAACCCAGCTTCTGAACAGTTACAGCAGTGCAACATTATTTGGTGGCAGAATAGAATAGACTGTATTTGTTTGTTTTGTAGCCATTTGTTTTTTTTTTAAAAGCAGACATCCCTGACCATACCTTTCCTTAACTAATGCATTAATAACCAGGATAACATATCTAAAATCTAAAATATCCCTTAAATATAAATATTATTCACTTTCATCATAAACATTGGTGACAAAACATCTAGGAACATATTTGCTTTCATCCCATGACACGGCTCTTTACATAAAAAAAAAGGGGTCATATTCATCTGGTTTCACCACAACACTATAGAGCACAACAATGAAATACGTCGATTTGAGTCCAGACCATGCACGGGTGATCACCAAGCTTTGCCCATTCTCGAGCGTAAACAGTACTGAGGATTTTGTTTCTTATTTCCTAACAAACGTAGAATCTGTCTTTTTTTTTATTGCTGTTTGATTGGTTGCGTTTGCACAGCCATGTCACCGCGGGAACCAACTACAGTGCATTCATTTCTACAAAAACAAAAAAAAACAAATCGAAAGATGGCCAGATCCCGAAAGGTTCTCAAATATATAGGATCGTATCGATACGGACTGAGAAAAACAACTTACTATATCAATATTGGTCAAAAAGTTTACAAAAAACAGAAAACTAAAGCACTCTAGACGTTCCTGAGACTTCAAAACATCAACGCAAACCAGGAGTCCCATCACTAAATATGATAATAGAAAGACGGTGGGGGGGGGGGGGGGGGGGTTTAATAATTTCTTTGACACAATTATACTCCAATCTACTCAACACGTAGCCTACCTGCGCAACATTAGGACAGAGCCCACCCCCATTGTGTCCCATTATTAGGGTGAGAGAGGACACAGGCGATGCTGCCTGATTTCTATAGGGACAAATGCAGGTTTCACAGATACACATACAAAGACACACAGGCTAAACAGGGTGGGGCAAGGTTATTTTTATCGAAGACCCACCACCACGAACACCGGGGGCTTAAGAGTTAAATACAAATATATATATCATAATAAATTAGGAATAAAACAAGAACAAAAAAAGAATACAAGGTTCAAGAAGTACAAATCTATACATTAGGCCTATATGGGTTTTTAAAGACTGCATTTCAGTTGATTTTTTTTTTTTCATTTTATTCAAAAGGCACTGTTTGCAACAGCAGACTGCTTTCCCCCTGCCCTATTCATCACTCCAGACGGAGACAAGTGTTCATACAAGCAGGGGAGGGGAGAGAGGAGGAGTTCAGGTGGGGTGGGAGAGGGAGGAGGAGTTCAGGTGGAGGTGCGCCACATTGACGCATTCGGAGGCTTACTACCTAAACAAGCTCACCTGTTTTGTCTGGGTTTGTTTTGTCTTCTAGTTTCACAAAATTATTATTGTGAGAAATTACTTGCATACAGGCTCGTTGCAGTCGAGTCAAAGGACTATGGAGCAAATCAAGAGGAGAAAATAAAAAACATACCGGCGAAAATCACAGAACATATAATGGTAAAAGGCATTTTGGTTCCAGCAACTTCACCCTTCATACGACATGGAGCCAGCAGGGGGAGCCGTGTTAAAATGATCCCCACGCAAGGATTACCCTTAATGAACATACAAACTGACAGCATGCACTCCAGTCACCATAACATACAGCACAAGATGTTTCTCAAACAGCAAAACTCAATTTGTGTTACAGCTGCCTCTACTGTTGAAGAGGGGTGGGGTGGGGGTGGGGGGGAGGCTTTGGTGTAAAAAAAATAAGAACAAAATAATAATTATTGGATACCAAGAGAACCACCCACCCCCCTCTTTCTCTCACAAATTCCCTGCACAAAGTCAGCACTGGTTGCTCAGAACACTTGAGTTGGATGGAGATGCGGGTGGTCATTTGTTTGGAGGGCAGATGGGGGCGGGACAGGCAGTGATGTGACTATAGGCCCTGAGGGGGTCTGGGGGATAGTCCAAAGGGGTGCGCTCAAGACACAGCAGCAGACGAGACGCAAACCGTCCGAGTCAAAACACGCCGCCGCGCCGGGCGGCCGCGACAGGCCGGGCGAGTCACTCGGGCGGGCGAAATTGGATGACAGACTTGCGGTCGTTCGCGGCCAGCATGCTGTTGAGAACCTCCCGCATGTCCAGAGCGCTGGGGCTGCTGCTGCTGCAGTGGCCGTTGGGCAGGGGGTCGGGGGTCGGGAGGAGGCAGGGGGGGTTGGTGAAGAGGGAGGAGGGCGACACGCTGGAGGAGAAGAGTGACGAGGAGGGGGAGGCGGAGGGGGAGGAGGACGGGATGAGAGTGGAGCCGGAGAGCAGGCCCCTGGCCACCTGCGACATGGCGTTGTGCGGGACGGACCCGGTCGAGGACAAGGAGCAGGCGGTCGAGGCGGAGGAAGGGTGCGTGGGCATGAAGTTCAGCGAGGAGTCTAAGAAGTCCAGGAAGTCTGGTGGATGGCTGCTGTTGTTGGCCATTAAGCTGTCCTGCTGCAGCTGCTGCAGCTGCTGCTGCAGCTGCTGCTGCTGTTGCTGCTGTTGCTGCTGCTGCTGCTGTTGCTGCTGCTGTTGCTGCTGCTGTTGCTGCTGTTGCTGCTGAAGCCGGGGTAGCTGCAGCTGTCGCAGCAGTGGTGACTGCTGCTGCTGCTTCTGTGTCTGGACGGAGCGCGGGTGGAGGTTGGGCGAGATCAGGGACCCCAGGGCAAAGTTGTCCCTGAAGGCCCCCGAGGGTCCCGTGAGGCCCTCCAGACCCAGCCCGCCCTCCGTGCTGTCCGGGGAGGGGGACGGCGAGCTCATGGTCAAGTCCAAGATATCGTCCAGAGGATTTTTGGAAGTAGAGGAGGAGGA
>JAOPHQ010002688.1:0-49695 GCA_030340625.1 Merluccius polli | reverse complement strand
GCCAGGCTTCAGTAGGACGAGTACTGCTAGGGGAACAGGGTAAGAATAAAGGAAAGAGCATCTGGGAAGAGGACCATGTGGCATTGTGTGACTCAAATCTCCACATGTTGTTGCTTCATTTAACTCATGCTTCATTTAACTCACCGAGATTACAGACTGCAATTCTGTCTTGTTAAATATGTTCTAATTTGCCTACATTATGGCCAACTGTGCCAGCACCATGACAGATTACAATGCACATGATTTATAAGAGCACAATGCTTATTTTGGGTGGGCTGAGCAAC
This sequence comes from Merluccius polli, assembly GCA_030340625.1. Taxonomy (NCBI): domain Eukaryota; kingdom Metazoa; phylum Chordata; class Actinopteri; order Gadiformes; family Merlucciidae; genus Merluccius; species Merluccius polli. The sequence continues at coordinate 49,411 of JAOPHQ010002688.1, read as the reverse complement.
GTGTGCAAAGGCGTGTGTGAATCACCATTCGAGAATTGCAATGTCATTTATTAAGTCTTACATATACACAGGTTGCCAGTGTGTGGGCAGAGCCAAAATGTAAAAAAAAATATTTGCCTTCATAATTCAAGTATAGTGTAATTCAAGTTTCATTCAAGTCAAGAATTCAGACAGCGTGCAATCTTTTAAAGTCGGTCACACCAGTATTGGGATGTTTCGATATGCGAGGGCAGGTCACCCTGGATGACCTCCTGTGTGTGGGGGTGGGACAGGGTTTGAGGAGGGCTGTTCACCCCCGAGTCGGCGTCCGAGTTGTTTGCGTTTGGCTGGGAAACCGCGTATTTACTCTCTGGCTTCTGAGCAGGAAGCGAGCCGCCGGGGGCAGCTATGTTCTCGGCCTTGGGTTTGAGGTTCTTGAAGTGCTGCAGGCGCACCACCTCCCGGTTCCCCCGGGTGCACGGCAGCAGCGCGGCTACGTCCTTACGAAACTTGCCGCTCATGCCAAAGTAGATGAGCGGGTTGTAGAAGCTGGCGGACTTGGCGAAGAGCCGCGTGATGATGCTGGTGGTGCTTGGCACGTGGAAGCCCCAAGCGGACCACATGGAGACCACGGCGTAGGGGGACCATGCCAGGACAAAAGCCATGCAGATCACAATGGACACCTGGAGACAGAGGAACCCCAAGCAACAGGTCAGGTCAGGTCAGGCATGAACGGATCCCAGTCACTTACAGAGTCCCCGTTCTCTTTATGGATACACTCAAGGTGTTCGTCCCATTGGCTTACCCTGGTGACGTCCCTCTCCATCTTCCTTTGGTGGGAGGTGAGGTAGCCATCGGCGGACATGGCGTTGGTGCTCTTCACCGACTTGATGATGGACACGTAGGAGAAGAACATGATCATCACTGGGACGACGAAGCAGGAAATGAGGATGGAGATGATGTAGGACTTGTAGATGGTGGAGAAATTGGCCTTAGACCAGTCTATCTCGCAGGTGCCGTAACCCTGGTCTAGAAGAAGACGTGGGACAGAGTTTCAGGGCTTTCGTGCATCTCTCAGTGACTTACTCTTCTCTTTGTGGTGCTCAGGTGAGAAGGGTGTGTGTGGAGACAGACCTGTGTAGCTTCCCCATCCCAACAGGGGGGCAACAGACCAGAAGAGAGCCCCCATCCAGATGCAGAGCAGTGAGATGCCGATCGTATTTATGCTGATGTATTGAGCTGTGCGCACATCACAAGGAGAATGTCAAACCTACTTTCTTTTACTGGACTAAAAAAATAAAACAGTATTTGCTATTATATAAACAGCATTACACAAATGTTTTTGCTTTGGCAAACCTTGAGCAGAGAAGCAGACAAGCATTCCCGCCATGTCTTGAAAGTCAAATTGTGACATTTATTGAACAATAACTTCTTTTCTAGTCATGGCAGCTTTGGCAAACAACTTTGACTGAAAAGAACCACTGTTGACTCGGTACACATAGCTTTGTATTCAGTGACAGATTACAAAAAAAAGAAAATCAATTGGGTTGCTCTATTTTTCGGCCTCCAACCTGCCTCATGGAACAAGTTTGAACAAGAAAGCAATATTCTGTATATCATACAATACAGCGTATCTATTCATCACAGTTTATTTGCCTCTGATTGTTGTTGCTGATGTGTCTGGGATGATTTTAATGCAGGTTTAATATAATTTCATGTTTAATGTAGGTTTAGACAGACAGATGCTTAATCCTGAATGCAATCAAATACAATTAATAATATACAATATCAAAGCAAATCGTATACATAGCATACAACTCCAAACACATTCTAGGTCAATCTTTTTTGCCCAGTCCAACAACAGAGGCAGTTACTCTCCTTCGTTCCCACATATAATTAAGACATTTACAGTGTTAATTGCCTCAAATTACCTTAATTACATGTAATGATAACATGTAAATGGCATTGCCTTGAGTCATGATTACTACAGAGAAGTAAAGAGAACCGCACTTTTCCTCAGATAAGAATTACAGGAATGTGGGCGAAAAAGGTAGAGCTCAGCGAAGGCCAACCCTCATAAAGCATCTGCTCTAACCTTTGTTGGGGTGACATCCCCGGATATACCTGGTGACACTGATAACAGTCAAGGTGTTTATGCTCGCAAGGCCAAAGAGCAAGGTGAAGAAACCATCAACCTGGAGTGAGACAGGGGGGGGGGGGACAGAAAGGAAGGGTCAGTATGTCAGTGAGATCACATCTTGGCTTTGCTTGTTTGCTCCAGTGAAGGACGGATCAGCGAGGGCCTCCGAGCTAGGGGGGGATTAGACCTAAGTGACGACTTGATGGTTCCTTCCAGACTAGTTTTGTGGAGTATGTTTTGTTTTGGGTATTATCAGATTGAGACACTACAGTTTTTTTTTTTAAGGGCTCCATGTAAGCAAGGATATTGCTAGCGCAGACATGATGTGGAGATTCTGAGATTCTCATCATGTCATCTTGGGTCATTGATGGGTCAGGAGGACAAGTTGTTAAGATAAGGATCTCAAAATGTTTATTTACTGTAGAAAACATTTGAAAATCTAAACATAGTTGTTGGGCATCAGACTAATTGTGTCTAGCCAGAAAATAGTTCCTGGGAAATGAAGATCGCTAAGATCCTGAGAGAGCTCATCCATTGGATGCAAGTTGATAATACACCCAACCCTAGAAACTGAATCTGTAATATGGAAAACTCAACTCCTTTCCTGATTTGACTTTTTTCTTCATGGTCTCACCAGACTATAATCTTACAAGTGGATGTCTGGCCTCATGAGATTAGCCAGGGACTAAGTGGAGATTGGTGGACACATGCAGGGAATGCATGCTTTAAGTCCTCCATGATGAAGTCCTGTGACCAGCGCCTTATTGTGCTGCAGTCTGGTTCCTACTGCGTGACAACCAGGGACCATGCTGTGACCGGGAGCGTTACATCTGGGAACAACCAAGGTCAATCAGTGATTTCTCTCTTGAGCTTCCATGAGACCTAAACCTATTATCATCACATTTTGCAACCCTTACCATTACACGTTTACTACACAGTTTTGCTGAATTTCTTCATTGTTTTGCCGAGTTTTCTTCCTCTTTTATCTCAATATAGCCAATGGTGTTCTTGTGAATTGATGTGCTGAGTTGATCTCAGTCTATCCCAAATTGTAATATAGAATCACACCACCAGTTTTACATATGAGCTAATAAAAGGAGACTACGGATGCTTCGGTTGACAGGGACTGGGTCCAAGTCTCGCTTAGCCCGTGCTCTGAGGAACTGTACATGGAACTGTTCATGTCCCGTCACGCTGATGCAGTAATCTGGTAATACTTCTCACATGCCTTATGTCTCATTCACTCTCTCTCGCTCTCTCTCCTTCTCTCGCTCTCTGCCCCTCTCTCCGTCTCTCCCTCTCTCCCTCCTCCCTGGCTACCAATGCCAAGCCAACCTCACTTCTGCTTCCTCTTTTCACACCTATCACTGCTCTACCCCACTCTACCCCTCTCTCTCCCTCTCTCTCTCTCTCTGGGGATCATGTATGCATACTACCCTTTACCTCTCAATATCCCTTTACCTCTCCAAAACAAATATGTAAGTCTGGTTGCATATGGCTCAGAGATCACCCAGGTAGATATTTCAGGAATAGTCGTTCCCGTCACCCTGGTTCTAGCTCTCTATCTCTCCGACAGAGATTATGGGATCTACGGGTCTGAGACCAAGGCTGTTATTGTTAAGCCAATGTTTTTTTCCCTGACTCCACAGAGACCCCTCCCATATGAGTGTGGATATCATGCTTTCCGCCATGGGTTTGCCTTGAGCTAGAAAAATAAGCTGGAGAAATTCCAGGCAAAGGTATGAGAACTATTTCATTGCAACCTGAAGGCCAAGGTAAATAAGCCGAACATAAAGCTAAAAGTACATTGAGAAGTAGGCAGTAAATGCTGTCAATATGACACTACAGATCTTATCGCGAGAGATAGGAAGACAAACAGCGAGCTTGGTGAAGGTTGTGACATGTTGCCAAAATTCATGGTATCGAGTGTTAAGTTGAGTAAAGTGTTGATAGATCTATATTATCTATCTGTGTATCTACCTCTATCAAGTTTGCAAAGTGAGCTAAACTTCATGTTTCTCAAACTCTTTGTTCAGGCTCATGAAAGGCAGACTGTGTTGTTCTCTGGGCGTGTGAGCAGGAAGACGAGTCCCTCGGAGGGAGAAGAGACGAGCGTGGTTAGGATCTTATCTGATGGTGTCATTGATTAGAGGAGGCCTCTGGGGTAATCCTCTGTTGGGAGTGGATGGGGACGAGCTCTGTTCACACTCTGACTCCACCAAAGAGGCTTGTCATGGAAACCTGATTGACGTGAAACACTGATACCATGAGCTGCAAATGCCATGAAAAACACATTGGAAGAAGCCCATTAATTCATTTTGTATTGTCAGATAACAACATTTTTTATTTGAATGGTGGACATACTTTAAATTAACTGGATTCAATACCATTTTTAGAGGAACATAACCAATTGCAATTACAAACATCCATTCTTTTTTCCTCTGAATACAGAGGAAATTAGCCACGACCAAGGACCAAGGATTTTTCCTCCCTTATTTAAAAGGGCCTACAGTAATCTGATTACAGATTTAACCTCCAGCCCACATGCATGCTAGAATAATCCCTCACACACATACATGCACACACTCACACACACACACACACACACACACACACACACACACACACACACACACACACACACACACACACACACACACACACACACACACACACACACACAAAATTACACACACACAAACACACACTTCCTCAGTTTATTTCACTGTACTCTATTAATTAGGATGGACATTGGGATTGGTTGGTTTATTCATCCAATGGAAATCCCTCTGGCAGGCTATTCATTCATACATCAATGATTCATTACCACTCCTTTTGGGAAAGTTGTACAAGGATGCTCCTACATTTCTATATAGACTCTGATCGAATCTAAATAGGAAGAAGTGTTACTGTAAAGTGTAACTAAATGCCTTGCTGTGGCATTTACCTGGCAGGTCCATATCCAGGTGATCAGGTATCCGTCATCCTTGAAGAAGTTGAATATCTCCAGAATTCCTCTAGAGTAGCCAAAGATTGAGATGCTTGCATCAGAGACTGCAAGGTTAAGAGTGAGGAAATCTGTAGGCTGCAGCAATGCTCTCTGTCTGTATAAGACAAATATCACTAAGCTGTTCCCGAACCAGGAGAGCCACCCTATGAAAGAACACAGATAGAAACGTAATTGAACTCGCTGCTTATGAAGGCTAACATTTCTTATAAAAACATTGGGGTTTCATTCACATATGCACATTGGTTGACTATCAACTTTTTAGTATTTCCCAAACATTCAAATAAACAAATATTAGTGTTTGTAATATACAGTAGGCCTATTGTATTGTGTTTGTTTGTTTTACTGGTTTCTAACAGCATCTTATCATGGGATAGGAATATCATATAACAAAGATGATGTGTAGAATAATGTCAATTGCCTGAGTCTGTGTGGTTGACATGAAGTAAGAGACAAATGTAGCACCTGGAGGGCAGACAAGCTGCAAGTTGCAGCTGCAGGGTGACCTTTAGGGACAACAATTGTTCTCCTTCATAACTCTGTCTCAACAATGTTTCACTCATACTGGCTGACAGCACAAACCCCCAAAAAAAGTGACATTTTGAGTCTAATTGCAGCATTGTCTCGTCTGTGAAGCACATGAAGACAAAAATAAATAAAATTATCATTTCAGCACAGTAAATAAAAATACAACATTTTCAGTACTTTTCTTTATCACTGGCACTCAACAATATCAAGACAATGACTCATTCCCATCCTTCATTTCACAGGTGAACCAAACAAGAGCCTTACCGAGCACCAAGAGATACACTCCGATGACGGTCTCTGCTTGCTCTGACAGCGGGGCCTCGGTGTGCAGCATGCTCAGGTTGTTGTTCCTCCATGGTATTTTCTTCACAGGAAGCTCTAGTGTGAATTCCATGGCGTGAACTGCGATGCATGTGGGGGCATGAAGCCTTATGTGCCTCCGAGCGCCAACCACCAATAGATACTAGTGGGGGCAAACGGTGGTCAGTCCATGTTAAATCCAGCTTAGACACCCAGCACACACTAATGCTGCGCTACTCGCTGTGCAAATGATGAGTGCATGTAATCCCACTTGTTTCTTAATGGCTAATTAGAAATAGATTGTGTTCTTTAACTAGAATTAAGTCTTTAGTCGTAATGCCCACAATCAATCTTCTACCTACAGCTCACAATCAATCCTGTAAATATATTACTATTTCATAAATAGTCGTTTAGTTAACAACTTTTTACATGTCAATAATGAACAGGTATAGGCGGAGGTTAGGCGTCTTTCTCAGGGATGCTGGCAGACTGCAGACATGTAGGCCTATACAATATGAGTAAAAGCTCAATTATAAATATTATTGTAAACCTGCAATGCTGAAAATAGCTAAATTGTGGTTTTGTTGTTTCCATACAACACTTACACATAACATTAGACCTCTTGAACCACTCACACAACATTCAAGTACCCCCCGGCTAATGTTTCACTGGACTGTACCACGGTCTGGTAACAATTAACTTCACAGTAATCATTAACAATTATCTCCAGTCATTTGAACTACACCAAGGAATACAAAATAATCGAGCCGCCAAGGTTGTGTTCTTCCCCCAGGGTTGTGCGTTTCCTTCTCCTCCTTCTTCTTCCACTTGTTTTCTGTCTGTTTTTCCTCGTTGGTAATTGCTTCCGCTGAGAAAGTGACCGGGAAAGTCATCGTTGCAGTATACTATACCGTAAATGTGTTGGTTCATCTGAAAAGGCCACACATGCTCATGTCGGCCAAGAACAGGGAAGGACGTATAGAGGATATGTCCTCCTTCTACGCTCACACGCAAGAATGTTTCACTGTGCGAGTACGAGAGGTAAACTCACTCATAACTCAAAGTACATACATTGAAATACAGTTTCATTACATACATTTGTGTTTAATGAATTGAATTAAGTTCCAATAGACGGAATTTAAAGTGTACCCCACCCCTCACCACATAATCCCCGTGACCACCCCCCTTCCCCACACACACACACACACACACACACACACACACACACACACACACACACACACACACACACCCCACCACTCCCTCTCTCCACAGTGCGCTTTTCTCCTGTGAGGCAGCATCCAGGGGTAACCTGACCACCCACCCCCCCCCCCCCCACACCCAACCTCCCCCAGAACCCACCTCTCTCTCCCCGTCTGTTTAGATCACAGTGTCCACCTTGTTCACCTCCTCCTGGGTTGCCACGGCATCGCTCTGCCGCCCCCCCCCCCCCCCCCCCCCCCTCTCTCTCAGGATGTGGAGGGGCAGGGCCGTCGCCGTCGCTACTGCTGCTGCCTCCTCGCCATCATGACCCCCGGTACTGCCGACTTCGACTCCCGAGCGGGAGAGCTGCTAAATCCAACCTCTGACCCCAACTGTCACTCGTCCAGGGGTGAACACACTGCTCCTAGTCATCTCTCTCAGTCACCCCCACACCCCTTCATCTCCCCACACCACCCCACCCACCAATGGATCATCCCCAGACGCTGCACTGTGACAAGGCCCCGACTCTCTCTGGCTCCTGGTTGTTTTGCCATGGATGCAGACTCAACGCAAGGAGAGAGATTGAGGTTTTCCGGCACAGCGGTGGTGTGTTGGTTTCTTATAGGTTAGCTAGGATACTGTGATAATGGCGGAGGAACACTTTCCATTGAGACTTTACTAGGGTATACTATAAGCGGTACTATAATGTATCTAGCTCTGTGCCAATCAATGTATACCTCAAATGCCAATGTTCATCTCACAGTCACAAATAACCCCAGGTCTTAAGAAGGACTACAACTGTTGGGGAGGTCCTCACGATGCTCACGATGAACCGGGACGATAGCTCAAGGTCTGTGGCAAGCGGTCTGCCATGTTATCTGTGCTGACAGCTGCCTCTGGCTCGTCACTGTAGCCAAGTGAAGAGGTTAAAGGCTGAAGGATGAAGAACCCACTCTGCAGGTGCTAAATAGTGAAGCCCCTTCAATAAATATTGATACAGAGTCATCAACGGTATCATTACCTTCTTTTGTTATGGCGTTGGAGCTGGCCAAGCAAAATACACTGAAATACAGTCCCCTCTGTACAACACACAATGGTGAGGTGTGAGCCTCTTTCTGGAAGTGGTTGCAATGATTAACTTAAACCCATGCTTTGTGTGCTTTGGCACACTGGTGTAAAGCATGGAAATTACAGTACAGCTACACTAGCCCACTGTATCATTAGCTCTTACGGTGATTACATCTCTCTCTCTCTCTCTCTCTCTCTCTCTCGGTCCCTCTCTCTCTCTCTCTCTCTTTCTCTCTCCAGGAGTCTAGGGGACAGGGGGTTAAACCGTTCACCGTTCTCCAAGTGGAAAACCACAGACACAGATACCATTATGGAGGTGTGTGTTAGGGGCTGTCTGCGGGGCGACAAAGACCCTCTTCAGGGAGGAGATAGAGCAGGTCAGGAGTCCCCACATAGGTGCTCCTTATAGCTCCTTACAGCTTCAGCAGCGGCCTGACACAGCAGCCCTCTCTCTTGCCTGTCACTTAGAAGCAGTCGGCAACTCGGCATACAGGCACTGCTTGTGTGAGCGCTACACAGTGCAGGGGGCGCAGAACGCTCCCTTTTTAAAATTTCCATCTCAATTTGTGTGTGTGTGTCTTTGCGTGTCTTTGTGTGTGGGAGCATGGGTGCTGCACACATTTCAAGTAAAATATGCTAACCGTTAAATATTTTGCGGGATTGAAACAAATCCCAAAGAGGAAATGTTTTTAAAAAAAGAGCAAACAAACATTGTTTCCTTTTAACAAAACAGGGCAGAGCAGCTGGTTTACACCTGAGGATGGCATGGTTCCAGTAACACCAGCCCGTAAACTGCTACCCCCTGCGGAGACCATGTTCACACCTCCTATTTAAGGGGCAGCCTGCAGCCTGACGCAAACATGGAGAGACTGAGGTAATGACAACATGTCATGTGTTGGACTACTTATGTGTCATGTGTTCTTGAGGATCAGTGTGCAAATGTGCAATATTGACACCTATACGCTCCAATACTCATTTGATCTGTGTGTATAATCGTTGATGAAATATAGATTTTAAACAAGAATGTGTCAAACCGCTGGACTGGTCTGCTTATGCAGATCCAGTGGCTCGACAATATTGCTCTGAGGTTGAAGAAATTCTCGGGGCGAGGAAAGGGCTGCTGAAACTCATCAGTGTAGACCACAGTTCATACACGTACTTAACCAACGGTACAAAGACCCGTCTGTGTTTAGCTTTTTTGCTTACACCAAAGCACTTCCCACTCTTGACAGGCCAAGCCCGCTAAAGTAGACTGCTGCCCAAGGAACAATCTGCTTCATTTAACAATATTGGAAAACCTAATGCTTGATGCGTGACAGATGCTTTGCAGGCGAGAGATGAATTGAATTACGCACGATTAAATAAACAGTGTATGAATAAACCAAATGCATTCATTTTTCGCCTTGACTGGCTTGCAGATGTTTGTTTTCAGTGAGCTGGCCCATTGTGTTAAACAGCTTAAGCATCGTACCCCTCAAAGTAAACTCCCATGAGGAAATAATGGTAATATCGCTTAGTTCAACGCCCTCAAACGCAAGTGGACAAAGGCTCTGTATACAGAAACGGTGGATTGGTTTTGTAGCTTAATTTCTTTGGCAGAGAACCACATGCAAACATTTATTTAGGCACGCTGACCGAGTCGCCGTTTCCACACCAGGCTTGTTTGTTTTAGCAGGTAGCTTATGTAAGAACGGCCACATTTAGGGCAGAATACTGTACATGTCTGTCCCTGCGGGGCCGCGGGTGCCATGTTCTCCACAAAGAGAGACTTGGACGGATTACAGAGCAACTTCCGTGCAAAATAAATAGTGGGAGTTTAAAGAGACATTGACGTGTGATGATGATGATGATGATGATGATGATGATGATGATGATGATGATGATGATGATGATTCTTCTTCTTCTTCTTCTTCTTCTTCTTCTTCTTCTTCTTCTTCTAATTCTTCTTATGAAACCACATATCCTAAAGCAGACATACAGATACACAGTTAAAAGACAAATCCATGCAAGTATGTGCATCCTTAAGGATCATTTGGACCTCTAGTCTCTGGTGGTGTGGCTGACAGGAGACTGTGGCCTGTGGTTCTGAGGTCGGACCAGAGGAACGAAGCGCTGGCAGCCCTGTAGCTCTGCTGGGCATGGCTGGAAACGCCTACGTGTCGACACCGGACACAGGAGATTGTCCTTACACCTTCTGAAGGCTTGATGGAGTGTGGCGGCGGGCGGGGGGAAGCTAAAAGCAGAGGTTCACCCATCCCAGACCGTTCACTGATATCTGAAAGGGAAAGCCCACCTGCCCCTCCGGCCGGCCCAGCGGTGACGCAAAGTCCACGGTGGAAGGTAGTCAACAAGTTTGAAACTGTCACAAAGGATCAAACCAGCTTTTCGAATCCCTTTAAGGAGCATGACCCTGTTAAATACGTTGACGTTTCTCAGCCGTCCCGACGCCCTCCTAGGTCACTGGTTTGGCCTGGGTGTGACAGAGAGGGGGTGGGGGGTGGGGGCTTAGCAGTGCAAACCCCCCACCCCTCCTCCAACATGAAGGGCAGTTGGGTCTAAAGATGACACCTCCACTCCACCCGATGACCCATGATGCATTGCCTGTTTGGGCCTAATTAAGCAGCTGACCACTGGCTGAACGTGTATCTGTCAGTGTCGATTAGTGAGACAAATCTCTGGTCAGTTCATCTGTCACATAAACATTCATGAGCTGTACTAGCAGTGTGTCTGGAAAGGGCTCTAAGACACAATTCCTTTATTTGACCAATGGACACATTTCTTTCCTGCTTTAAGATGATAAGGTCTGATGAGTGTTCCTTAAGTCTGTTCCTGGCCTGATTTCTTCTATTTTCATCTCATTTTATTTCACGTTTATGTAAGATGAGATACGTTAAGTAAGGTCAGGTCAGACTCAAGAGGGCACCATCTTTTCCTGCTGGGTAACTTAGAGAGAGCTCACATCCCTATTTACCACCCAGCTCTAGCACACCTGGCATGGACTAGTTTGTTTCACACTTAAAATAGCTGCCACGCTGTATTCTATGTTTGAGTATTTGAGTGGACAGGGACTAAAACAGGCAGTGAAAAATGTTGACTAATTCTTTATGAATTCCCTGGGTAGGAGTCTGATATAGACCCATAACATCATGATCCCCTTTTGACAGATAGCCCACATGATGTATTCATCATCCAGCTGTCATCACGGTGGATGGATGATGAACAAATACATAAATCGTGTTTTGCAGACAGCATACAGGATCCAATCCCCACGCCTTTATAGTTGCAACACCTGTCCAGAATCCACAGCGGTTATATTTACTCCATTCCTCTTCATGGTGGCAAAGAAAATGTCTGGAAGGCCACAGATGCCCTTTTACTTGGAGCTTCTAAACACAGGGTTGACAGATCCTATGATCTACGGGCACGGACACCATGCCAATTACCACGTAAAGTGAATGAATGCTTATCAGTAATTATAGAGAGGATTCTCCAAGGGCATGGCTTTATAAATAGCAGCCATGATACTTCCCGCATTCAACATTATCTAGCATTATCTCCACGTTTCCCCTTTTAACCTGCGTTTTGCTCAATACTGCGTTTAAGGGAGTGTTTCCACAGTCAACATTTATTCTCAACCGTCGTGACATGTCGGTCTTCACCATGCAATTCCAACTGCATGGTAGCCAATTGTAATTGTATGTATGGTCTTCTATGACCTTTTTGCCGTTGTTAAAAAGGTTTTTGGCTGAAGATATATTGAAACACCTTCAGGAAACCAGCGTCAGTCACCTCCACCCACTCAAACACTAAACCTCCCCAGTAAGGTAGCTGAAGCGTTTGGTGGATTGGTGGGGATAAGGAGACCTCTGTCTGACAAGAGGTGTGTGGGGGCGATGGGACGTTTTGTGATGCCGTCTTACGACACCTATTTTCCATGGCAACAGATGGGAAGACAAAAACCCCACACTTTCCACATCCCACACTTTCCATTCCAATCCAGAGCCCTTGAGGCTCCCTCTATTATTGTGAATAGAGCAAACTGATGTAAGGGGTGCTAGTTATGGTAGCAAAATTAAAGCATGGGACCAATTGTGGCAGTGTTGTGCATATGGGTGTTGTTGTTGTTGTTGTTGTGTGTGTGTGTGTGTGGGGGGGGGGTTCACCGCAGTGGTGCTGTGGTGAAACACTGTTGAGATGCTCCAGAGATGAAAGGGGTCCCGGGGACTCGTCCGGGCACATGGCCAAGACAGCCTTGCTTTGAGACATCCTGATACAGCCAATCTGCACAGTTTGCCTGGATCATGACGTCAGCCCACTTTGATGTCCTCGTGCGCAGGCGTGTGCACGGGGCCTGCAGAACACATGTGTTCGCCATCACCCAGGTTCCTCCACAACACAGATGTACCATGTGACATATCACATGGTACAAAAGGTAGAATGTGAGATCCATAGGGGATGTTCGCTATTAAAGTCATTAATGTGTAGCCTGTCAAAATGATCTTGGTGAACCACCGTAGAGCTAGCCGGCACTTCCTCATGCTAATTTGTTCTTTGCTTTATAAGCTCTCCCGGGAGCTGCCAAGTTAAGCTTGGTACCTGTTGCGAACCCCTGGCTTGCGGTCCTGTTGTATGTTATGTGGCGTAGAGTCATGGACAAGGAAAGATCTTGCAACTGCTGCTTTGTCTGAGGTATTTGTTAGGGTTGTGTGTGTTTAATACTGCTTGTTTGTTGTTTTTGCTTAATCGTGTGCACTCTATGAACGTCTGTCGCTCCTGGACTATTGTTTACTCTTACCGAATTGTTTTCGTGTTTCTGAGCCTCCAGAGCCGTATGATGCACCCAGCGAGCAGTATACTGGTATAGACCCCAGCTTCACTTCACGTCCCGAATATTTGTTTTCTTTGTAGTGTGAGTGTGTGCACAACATTACACAGTGCCACCTTCCCCTTTTCTTTGGCTGTGTGTGTGTGTGTGTTTTATAAGGTTGGGCACGGATTGAAGGTGTGTAGTCTGTCCCATTATGACTCCCCCTGTGTGTAGCGGTTGGCCCACTGGCCGCTGGTTTCGTCTCATATTTATTTTCTTCATTGGTAAAAGTTCCTGATATTTTGAAGTGTTAAAACACTATTAAACCATTGGCCTCCTTTTAGACTGCTTTATTATACAGAATATTGGTATGTCACATTTGTTTATTATTTATTTGCTTTATTTAATAAAGTGGCCTTGTCGGACATCAAACAAACTCTTTGCCACGGCCAGTTACATTCTGGCGTTGTCGGCAGGACGCTAGTTGGGTTAAAAGACGTGACTTTTTTTTTGGTTTATAAAACTTTAATAAAGTGTGCGTGTATTTATATATATATATATATATATATATATATATATATATATATATGTATATGTATATGTATATATATATATATATATATATATATATATATATATATATATATATATATATATATATATATATTAACATAGCCTAAAACAAAGCGGCAGTTGGTGCTCCGTGGGACCTGCTGACACTGTTGCTGACTGCATACCATACTATCTTCAGTAAACAAACAAACCTCATAGACTACCTATACTGACTTTTCCCTGTGCCAGCCACGGCCAATGAAATGCACCATAGTTATGCGACTTGGTGCAGCAACTCCAGGCTGAGAAGGAGCGTCTTCTGAGTGAGCAGGGAGGAGCAGCAGCCCGGTTCCACAGCCCCATATGACTAATAATTCTCTTGCTCCTGAACATCTGCTGTACATCCCTAGAGAAAGGAAGTACCCAAACTTTAGGGGGAATACAGGGATTCCAGTAGAGGATTGGGTTGAGGAGGGAAGGGCAACTATATGGGCCAAACATCTGCGGCCTCTTGATCAGGCTTATTTTATTCATCATTATTCTACAGGGGGAGGCTAAGGATGAGATGCGGTATAGGCCTTGGTCAGATATAGAAAACCCTGAAAAGAAAATTACTATTCTGCAAGACATGTATGGCAAGTATGGCTGTTCCAAACCACTTCAACAAAACTTATTTTCCAGGAAGCAGCTGGAGAGAGTCATTGAACGGGTTTTCTCATGCACTGTATTGTTTAATGGAAAAGATTGAGCGTTGTGCTCCTGCTGGTAAGCTTTATAATGTTCCCACCCTTTTGATGGACCAGTTTGTTGAGCATGTTTTTGATGGGAACTTCGCAGCACACAGTGCGTGAACATTCAGCTTTTTCTTTGCTAGATGTAAGGGCTGAGGCGATCGGTTGGGAGGGGATGGCCACACCTAGAGGTAGGACTTATTCTGTCCCTTCCCTATGTGCTTTGCAGTGTTCCAGTACAGGGTAACACTTTACAATAAGGGTACATTAATTAGCATTAGTTCATACAGTAATAAGCATTACATAACAGTTAATTAACAGTTAACTGATGTGTCTAGTAATCATTTACTAATGTAAGGTATTCATTTATACATTATTTAATGGTTTATACAGATGGAAGATGCACCCCTTGCACACATAGTCACACACACAGCAGAATTGAAGATCCAGGGAGAGAGAAATTAAAACTGAAAATATGTATTCAATAACACGATAAGTACTATCTTCTGGAAGAGGAAACGCTTACACTTGGAACACACTGGTTACCTCACGGCTGCCTCACTGAACTGCAGCAGCTCACATGTGTGATGTCCACACAGACACACTTCATCAACAGAGCATTTTCACTGTCTATTTTGCTGAGTACCTCACATCTATGAGCAACAAGAGCATATCTTCATAAAATATTAAATAATGTATAAATGAATACGTTAGTTAACATGAACACCATTAGTAAATGATTCCTGGACACATTAGTTAACTGTTAATTAACTGTTGGTTAATGCCAATTACTGCAACTAACTAATGCGAGTAATGTTAATTAATGTACCCTTATTGTAAAGTGTTACCATGGACAGCCTAGTAGCCCAGCAAGTGTGGCAATTGCAGAACTCAAACTTATGTTACAGAAACAACAAGAGCAGATCAATCCGTTAACTCAGGGTCTCCTAGCAATACAGAAACCCTTGCAGGGCATCGGTGAATGCATAATAAAGTTAAGATGGCAGAATAATAAAAGCCTTTCAAATAACATGTTGCATATGTCTCACCTAAAAGTGTCATATAATGCTATTTCTTATCGCGACTGCACCTACGTTAGGAGGTGGGAGCGCGTCTCCTTGGGCATGGGGTCGTCGGCCTGTGGTGGGCCCTGTAGTGGGATGGCATGCTTCAGGGCGATGTTGTGCCATACACCACATGCCAATACAATATGAATGAAAAGAGTAAGTAAATAGGAGGCCTAAGAATTTTTGTTATTCTAGCAATTTTAGGTATCTATCATATGGCACCTTTTCCGGCTGGTATTGTGTATAGTGTTCCTTTTGTGGCTGACAAACACAACCACCTTCAGGAGGCCTATCAAGTGGTCAATGGTGGACCTAGAGCGCACATGGGCCAAGTTGTACGCCTCCTATGTTGTTTGGAAATGTAGAATTTGTGTGGAAGTCCCTTTTTATGTCTGTCTGTTGTGCTGCGGTGTATGAATGTACAATCTGAATGTACTGTGTGCATAACGTAATGATGGTGTCAAGTACTGTAGGCATTAACCTGCTTAATGAGGGCTGGGAAATACCAGCGATATCCCCCCAACTCTCGCTGAAATGTCCCAGTAGTCAAAAACCTTAGAGTGGAGAGGAGTTGGACTTGGATGGGAATCACCCATGTGTGCTTGGTCTCCCTGTCTAGCATTGGTGTCCGTTTTTGGAAGAGATCCACCAAAATGTGCCTTGACAACCGATACCGACTGAGAAGCCTATCGTCGCTCTCCACCAAAAAGTCGGTGCATTGTCTGAACACACACTCCCTTAAATGCAGCCCCCACCAAATCCTCTAACAATGCTAAATCTGCCATTGTCGCACCTCCTACTGCTGTGTAGCCGTATTTTTATACAATTTTGTGACATGACAATTAGTAATATGCAGAATAGGCTAATTATCTGATTATTGGGCAATTATCAATCTTACTTGATACAATAATTGTATAGGCCTACTTTAGGTGTAGGACTACATCAATTGTATCATTAAAAATCACATTACTTCCCGGGGGGACATTGTATTTATATTAGTTGTCAAAAGCATTAACTGGTCATGTTTGCAATTTCTATCTGGTGATTTTCCTATTCACTCTTCCGCTTGCTGTGTATTTGCATGGTCAGAGCCTGTGCGTAAATGTATTTTGTCGATTAATTGCATACGCATGGTTTACGCACAGATTTCTTTGTACGCAACATTGATAAATGAGGGCCGAGAAGGGAATAGTACCGGCTCTCGTGAAAAACAGGTACATTTACCCAAGCTGTAGCTTCTAATTTATTGGGTTCTTGCCCTAAGGTAAATATTGGCCTGGGAGGTGTAAATGTTGAATGCTTACTTGATACAGGGTCAATGGACACCACTATTAGGGAAAGTTTTTTCCTGCAGCACTTCCAAAGCACCCCATGCTCCTGTCGCTGGCTGCAGCTCCATGCTGCCAATGGGTTAGATATACATTATGTTAGCTATGTGGAGCTGGATGTTAAAGTGCTAGAAAAGATGATCCCAGTTGTTCAGGACCCCCCAGGCCAGCTATCACTGCCTGACATTCCAGGAGTGTTGGGCATGAACATTATCAGGGAGTGTTACCACCAACTGTTTAGCCAGCATGGTCTAGCCCTTTTCAACATCCCCTCAGTAAAGCATTCCTCCTCTTTATGGCTGCAGGTGTTTCAACAGTGCCACCTAGCACAGGTGTGCCCAGGGCCCAGAGTAGGACTGGTCGGAGTCCAATTAGGGTACTTATACAATGGGTGGCCGCTACATGCTCATCTCATTTTAGCGAACAATCAGTCCTTAGATGACGTCAGTCCCTGAAGACATGTTAGTCTCCCCAGCAATGGCTGTAGTTGACAACACAGTCTATGTGCCAGTGGTTAATGAAGCAAAAAACAGTGTGACACTTCACCAACCAATAGGTCTTCTAATGCAGGCCCAAGTCTTCCAGTTGGAGTCTTAACAGAGGTACAAGAGACTGGTGTAGTTTCTGCTAGTTTCTTCTCTCAGGTTAGTCGGTTAAGCCCAATAGTTCAACAGATAGCAGCCATGGACTTCTTTGGGCTTCCTAACATAGAACAAGAAAAAGTGAGGTAATTACTGGTGAAGCATGAATCTGTGTTTTACGCCTCAGGTAACAACCTTGGCTGTACAAATCTAATTACACATGACATTCCTTTGCTTGATAGTGTCCCTAGAAAGAGGTATAGGCGTATACCCCCTCTGACTATGATGAGGCCCATATTCAGCAGCTGTTAGAGAGCCAGGTTATCTGGGACAGCTGGAGTCCCTATGCCTCCCCTATCGTCCTTCTCTGGAAGAAGGATGTCAGCCTTTCGCCTCTGCATCGACTCCCGAGGAGCACATCAGTTGCCTGGATCTGGTGTTGGGTCACCTGCAGCAGGAAGGCCTAAAGGCAAAACTAGAAAAGTGCCAATTTTGTAAAGAAGAGGTACAGTACCTGGGGCATGTAATATTGTCGGCAGGGGTCTCCACGGACCCAAAGAAGATAGCTTCAGTTGCAGATTGGCCCACCCCAACCACCGTTTCAGAACTAAGATCATTCCTAGGCTTTGCTAGCTATTATAGGTGATTTCATATGCCAGAACTGGATTTTCATATGCCAGTTCTGGCATATGAAATAGCTCCATGGAAGTGGAGTCTCTGGCAATGAAATGGGCCATGACCAAGAAGTTCTGGGAATACCTGTTGGGACAAATCTGTGTGGTCTGGACCGACAACAACCCGCTGAGCCATCTGGACACTGCCAAGCTGGGCGTCACAGAACAATGATGGGTGGCCCAGTTGGCTGTGTTTAATTACAGCATTCATTACTGCCCATGACGTACCAACCAGAATGCTGACTCTCTGTCCAGACAGCTTAACCCAACCACCACAACTGCCCCTGGGCCAGGTAATGCAGGAACCCTGCTATCCTTGAAGGTGCAGCAAGCTGCAGGTAATGCCCCGACCAAAACTGCAACACCGGCAGCTATCTCCACCCTCCCAGAATGCTCGACAGATGACATGGTTGCCTTACTAGCTGCTGACCCTGCCAAAGATGCCCTCCTCCTTTTCTGGTTAGAACAGCGAATGCCTGGGTGCATGGAGAAGCAAGGTCTACCTCCTGAAACCCTGGGGCTACTGCATCAATGGGGCCATCTCATCTTGGAGGAAGGGCTGCTGTACAGGCTATACCGAAAGGCCTGACGGTGGCAGTAAAGCAAAGACGCTACTGACCAGGTATAGGGAAAACCATAAAGCAACAGTGTCAACTTTGTGAAAGATGCAATCTTTCTAAAAAAATACCCAGCCACGTTTACAAGCCCCTATGGGTCACTTGTTGGCTTCTAAACCTAACCAGATTCTTGCCATTGACTTTTCGTTCTTAGAACCTGCTAGGGATAGCAGAGAGCAAGTGTTGGTATTAAGCGATGTGTTTTCAAAGTTTACCCAGGCCTTTCTTACCTTGTTAAGCAGGTTTTATAAGTATGGAGTTCCAGCCAGACTCCATTCTGACCAGAGCCGGTGCTCTCAAAGTCAGAGAGCACCGGCTCTGGTCAGAATGGAGTTATCTAACAGCTTTGTGCCCTATACGATGTCAAGAAGTCTTGTACATCTCTCTACCATCCACAAGGTGGATGTGAGAGGTGAGAGAACACAATGTGAGAGGTGTCTTTCTGGATTAGTTTAAATAATGCACTGGGGAATGATATAAAAAATATTTTTTATATCATTTATATCAAATATTATTTTCACATATAATCATACAGACTGACGTGACTTCCTCTTCCTGTGGGACGATGATGACATGTAGGAACGTGAACGTGAACATTCGAAGTTGAAGAACGTATGATTTGTAATGAGATTTAAGGCCACTTGGATTAATGGAGCCTGGAAACAGGAAACACATATATTTGTTTTGCTTGCAAACATAGTTGCAATAAAATGGACACACAATTTGATTAATTGAACTTGGCTGTACATTTAAGTCCAAAGTAAACAAGGCTCTAATGCAAGAGTAGAAAAAACTGCTTCTCTAACATAACTCTCAAGTCGTAGCTCTAAGCCTAACTGGTGAGGAAAACATATCGGTAACGCTTTATATTAAGGTCCTTGTAATAACCATTAATTAATAGGTAATAAGGCCCTTGTAAGTCCTTACAAGATGCTTATTAACATTATTGTGTGTTTATAAGCCTATATAAGTGTTAATAATGGCATTATAATACAGTTAATAGCAGGCTATAACACATTTATAAGCGCTTATAAGAAACTTGTTAACAGTTTGCAAATGCTTAAGAACATTAATAAAAGCCTCATGAGTATCTTATAATTGTTCATAATAGCATTACAAACACCCATAACCCACCCATTACGACTTTGCCATGCCTTTATTAATCTTCTTTTGTTTGCTTATTGATATTAAAATATACATTATTGCTCATCTATTATAAGTTAACTATGCACTTGTTAACAGTTAACTATGCTTTTTGCAGCTACCGGATCTAAAGCGAGAACAATGCCTTATTAAGGCTAATAAATCATTTATTATGCATTATTATGCCTTTAAGAATCTTTTTTTGTTTGCTTTACTAAAATAAAATATACTTTATTATGCCATTATTATTAGTTAACTATGCACTTGTTAACAGTTAACTATGCTTTTTGCAGCTTCCGTTTTTTTTCTTCCCATTGTATCAGCCTTGACCACATTCTAGATGTGGAGGTTGTGAAAATCATTAACCAGTAATTAACACATAATGAAATATTTATTAGCCTTAATAAGGCATTGTTCTCGCTTTAGATCCGGTAGCTGCAAAAAGCATAGTTAACTGTTAACAAGTGCATAGTTAACTTATAATAGATGAGCAACAATGTATATTTTAATATCAATAAGCAAACAAAAGAAGATTAATAAAGGCATGGCAAAGTCGTAATGGGTGGGTTATGGGTGTTTGTAATGCTATTATGAACAATTATAAGATACTCATGAGACTTTTATTAATGTTCTTAAGCATTTGCAAACTGTTAACAAGTTTCTTATGAGCGCTTATAAATGTGTTATAGCCTGCTATTAACTGTATTATAATGCCATTATTAACACTTATATAGGCTTATAAACACACAATAATGTTAATAAGCATCTTGTAAGGACTTACAAGGGCCTTATTACCTATTAATTAATGGTTATTACAAGGACCTTAATATAAAGCGTTACCGTTTGATTTGTCTATTTCATTAGTTTTTGGCACTGGAAAGATAATGACATTGTAATTTTGCATCACACAGCTGCACATCAGCATGTTACGATCTGTTCTGATCAAGTCTTCTGTACCTGATGTGTTCTGCGGTCGATAGACCATGCCAAGGTGGGGTAATCGGTTCAATTACATCTATGAGGAGTACTATTCTATACCCACTAAAACAAGCCACTCAAAATTGGCAGTGAAAAAAACGTTGTCTCAACAAGTCAGTATGTTTAATGCTAGTCTCTTCCGTATGGAAGAACAAGGTATGTGAAATGCTAGTCTCTTCCGTATGGAAGAAAAAGGTATATGAAACTTTAGTAAGACTGGAGACAGCTTCAGCATTTAGCTCCACATCTTTACAACAGGAGAGTGCACAGATGTCAAAGTGACAAAAGTGTCCAAGATACAAAATGACGTGTGTTGCCAGCTGATTTTATATCCGTCTGCTCACAAATGGCAAGATTGCACCTGCTGTTGGCTGGCAGCTTTTTAAGGGTGGTATTTGAGGTTTGAGATATTTGGATATGCAGGATGGCATCTGGCCTTGTTTCCGCATGTCAGTGGATTTACGGAAACATGGATGGTATGTTATTTACTGACAGGTGAGTATTCTTGTCCAATCCAATGGTGTGGTTCTCCTCCCAGCAATAGTTGGATAGTGCTGATTTTACGTTGAGTTACGAGTTGACTATACTATAGTATATGTGACTGATCCCTATTTTCACATTCCTTATACGTTAATTTCTTGTGCCAAAGAAACAAAAACACACCTGGTTCAATGTATCAGTAATTACAACTGCTTAGTATGTGGTTATACAGGTGTGTAAATGATGGTCAGTTTCCCGATGTTGTGATCTAAGCCATCTTCTTCCATCTGTCCTTGTTTAGTCTGTTGTTATAGATGTCTGGGCTGGTAGACCCATGGACAGGGCATTGACTAATGCATTAGCTTCATGATACATGGAATATATTTATATAGCCTGCCATGTGGACACACAAAGCAGTTTACAATTAATGCTACACATTCACCCATTCATACACACAATGACACACCAATGGAAACCCCAACATGCAAGGCAAATGTAGTGTGTGTGGTTGCTAGCTGGTCTACAGCCTTACCTGGTCTGAGTCACACTGATTAGACTCTGGGCTGGGTGGGGCTGCACACCTGTGGTGCAGAACAATCATGGCACCCAGGATAAACCAGCTATCACCACACACAAGGAGAGAGCCACTGTCATGGCAGTATATACCAACTTCTCGGCATATTACATCTCGCCATCTCCAATAAATGCCTCTTCAACTACAACGTCTACCTGTGTCCTGTGTCGGAGGGCCCCAGCAAAAGCCGCTAAGGCGGCGTGTGGCAGGACAGGAGCAACTGCTACAGCAATATCCAGCCAGTTGGGTTGAGCGTCTTTCACAGGAACACCTCCATACCCATCAGCCAGAAAGGAGCCGAGAATCAAACCAGCATCTCAGGTTTTCAGATGACCTGCTCTGCTGCTACCCATGTTTTAAGTTTATTTTAATTTCAATACATGTACGATATATGGTTTATTTAATGTATAAGAGTAAAGTTAATGTTGTTGCATTTATATAGCGATTTTCAAGACACTCAAAAATGTTGTGTGTGTGTGTGTGTGTGTGTGTGTGTGTGTGTGTATGTGGAGTATGACACCTCAACCATCCGTCCTGCTTTGATCTTCTCCACAGCATCGTCCACATACCTCTACCAAAAGGTCAGTCTGCATTGTTTGGGTCGGTGGGTGTAGGGAGGGGCCTTTGCCTCCAGGTCATCCAAGTTAAACCCACTCATTATAGTGGACAAAGGTCAACCCTGGATGAACCCTCTGTTTGTTTTCCAGTTTGGATGTTTCCAAGTTGTTACTTTTTGGTGTGATTACTCAGGGTACTATTTGTAGTTAATGGGTTGTGTAAAATGTTGGCGGTGACCACAGTGACTGGCAAGTGTTTTTAAGTTTTGCTTTTGTTTTCTTGAATGAGGCCTGGAAGTGGTTTACTGCCTTGGAAAACGTACGTTGAGTTTATTTTTACATAATTTTATTATATTATATGTATACAATATGTTCAATATTTCATCAATAACCTATTAATTGATTGAAGGTGTACACTAAATCCTTAATTAAAACCATTAAAGCCACCAGTAAAGAACTCCTTCTTCAAGACGGTATCTTTAAGAAAATCAACAATGTCCATCGTTAGTTTAATTACATTCAGCGTTAGTTTAATTACATGCATTCATCAGTTTACGTCCATTCAGGAAAATATTCTGCTATTCTCTGAAGAGACAGTAGTTCTTTATCAGCTAAAATGGATTGGGGAGCTGTTCATGGACAATAAATAATGTCTGTCTGCGGTTAGAGAGAGAAAAATAGCCCAGTGGTTGTCAGGGGTGAGATAATAATCATATGTAGTCATTTTCTTCCACAGGTATACAATTACTTAGCGGCACCCATCACTTTGTCTTCAGGAAGGTCAGGAAGTTTTCCTAAATATGATACAATGAATTAAACAAATGTAACTTGACAAGAGGGACAGGAGCTGGCAGTAGCAACACCATTAATGTTTCCTAAATCTCTTTTGTTTTCTGTTGTTAAAGGTTAGAGATCAGAGAAATCCACACAGCTGCTTGTGAATAGGTGTCACTTGAGCAAGAGAAGTGTCTTTGTTTGACCCTAAAGGACGCACACAGGTTTCATCACTGCTATTCATCAACTGATCACAGAAAGAGTAAACACAATGTAGAGTCCGGCTCGTAGGCTATAAGCCTCATAATAAAACAGCTGGGGGTGAAACTGATGTCTTCCAAATCGTGGTCCTGGCTTTGGAAAAAAAGGAAAAAAAAGGTAAGAGGTGTTAACTGGCCACAGTCCATACCATAAGGTCAGGGTCCTTCTGGCCTGGGAACATTGACCGGCAAATGTGAAGTTGGAGTTTAATGGCCGGCCAATTGCTGAGAGCCGAACCTGACGGAGGCCAAAGGTGGAGGTGAAGCACTACTCCTGTCCTTACATGAAGGACCGCGGGCGGAGAGCAACAAAGCGAGAGAAAGGGGGGAAGAAAGGAGAGGACAAGCAGAGGAGGAGGGCTGAGTAAGAGCGGGATGACAGACGGACAGAGCATCGCTCTTATGAAAGCACAGCACTCTTCACTGCACTTTCACTTTTCATCAAGTGTTTTGGCTGCGCACAGGCGAAAGGAATGCGCCGCGGGGCAGCCTGCAGCTCACCCGACGATGAACCAGCGCCCCCACCTCCACCGCCCTATACCGCCCTCCCGCTCCGCCCACTCACGCCCCTTGTGTCCCACCCTACGCCTGGACTTGCCCACCTTGGTGCGGGGACTCGGAGCATCCGCAAAGCTCAAAGGTCGAAACAAAAAATCCCATTAATATGTGTCAGAGCAGCAGAATCAGGGAGGCAAAGGAAGTCAGCCTCCTTCAAAGCTAATATAATGCAATAATGCGATGCTGGAAATACTGTGGAGGGATGCTGCAAGCCAATGCAACAGTCCCTGCGAGTCTGATATGCTTTAATGTACTTTTGGACACAACAATGGAGGACTACGACAGACTATTATGAGCAGGATGAAAACATGAGTAATACATTTAAATGGGGATGACGGCAATAAGAAAAACCCAGCTTGTTCTTGTTTTTTCCCGTCACAACCTTCTTTTAAACAAGGAACACCAGGTGCTACACATGAGTTACTTTGATGTTTGTAGGTCTGATGCAAAACTAACAATTTCTAAGAAGGTCACACCAAGACTTCAACTGTATTACACACTGACACAGTTTTTGTGCATTTAAATGCCACTGCAGGCTATGTATTACCGTTGGCTTCTCGCCTCCTCTCACGTATTGAGATGAATGTCTTCGCAGGTCATGTGCGGGCAAGAGAGAGAGCTCACTTCCCAGGTCTTGTCCACTGTCGTCCTTTTTATAGCTTTGTGTCTGCAGGCGACAGTTAAAAAGAAAACATGTGCAGCTATCTTGACTCACTCGGAGGCATATGCAGACATGGATATATTCACTCTGAGACCCGTCTGTCACTTTGGGACGTTTTTGGAAAGCACTTCACGTAGACCCCTATCGATAAAATTGCCATGGGCCCCAAACCCCAAAACCTCTCTTCCTTAAAAACGCATGTATATTTACTGTATTCAATTGATAAGTACACACACCGCACATGTCCAACGGCGAGACCATCGTTTGCCTAGGTAGATTTTGAGGTTGGAGGCCTGCCACAAACATTACTTCAGGGGGAGTAAAGATAGAAATGTCACTTACTTAGGTTACCTTAGACAAATCTCTGAAGGGTCGTCCACTGACAGCAAAGACAACAGTTCCCTAGGACTCCCTCAAACGGTAGAAATTGGAGACACTACCAAAGGAGAAACTACATTTCCAAAACAGTTTCTAAAGCCTTTGCATTCACACGGTTGTCTCGTCCCTTATACTTCACATACTATCACACACATCTGTCTTAGTTCACTATCGTGTTGGTATTGGGGTCTGTTAATAATTTGAATTATCTTTTGGCCCCTAAAGCGAGAAATTGGCCCTGGAAAAATCACAGACTAAGCAATGTGAGGTGCCTACATATGTCCCAACACAGACCTCCCCCAAGTTTACACACTGATCTACACACAAACCAACCTGATTCTCTCTCTCTCTCTCTCTCTCTCTCTCTCTCTCTCTCTCTCGCACATGCACGCACACACACAATCCATACATAAATAGTGAGCAAAGAAAAATAAATGTGCTCATAAAAGACAGATGTTGCCGTTGATATAAGATTAGATTTGGCTTCTGGCCTCCCGTGAGAGAGAAGGATAATACAGACCAGCTAAATGAGGTTCTATACTAACTCTGTCGGCCCGTGCAACAGAAGCAACCAGTTATGGAAAAAACGAGGACCATTGTAAAAAAAACCCGAGACACACCTTCAAAATAAAGGTGATTGGAGAAAAAAAAACATTTTGAAGAAATGGCTGAAAAATGTACAACCAGGCTTTTCTCTCTCTCTCTCTCTCTTTCTCTCTCTCTCTCTCTCTGACTCTGAGTCTCACATTCAACCTATCCATTACTCTAGGGGGCAAGCTGTTGATTGACAAACTAAACAAAACAGTACAGAGTACACTTTCAGTAACAACACTAAAAAAGCTTGGTAGTCACACACACACACACACACAGCCAAACACAACACAAAAACCTCAGTAAGTGTACACACAATGTTTTGTTAACGGACCACTTGAAAAAACTGTTTCCTCAGTTGGTGAGTGCGTCTCAGCATGTTGACTATTATTCTGCTCACAACAGGGTAGGCGCTTTCACAGGACCTGTCCAATTATCACTTTCAATTCAATCCCCCCTTCCCCTGAGTGGATGTGACATTTTATAATTTTTTAATATTGCCGAAAGTTCAGCAAAAAAAAAAATGCATTGTCTACTCCCAATTATAAAATACAATAAATTGTACTTGTGGTTGTGAATGGAGGAGGCGTTATTCCCAGGGCCCCTATTTTACCTCCAGGTGTTGATTGTCGATTAGCCATTACAGGTCGTCTTAAAATCGACCTTATGGCGACATCACACGTGGGTGTGTCCACCCAGTAGGATGGATAGATCAGCTTACCCATTGGTACAGCCAAGCCAAATGGCACCATCTCCATGACATGCAAAAAAAAGGTCACTGGGGATGTCAAGCCTGAGGAGAGAAACTATTGCTAAGTGGCGGGAAAACCCGCAACGTATGTGGTTGAATGCATGTGTATAAATGCATCCATGGTTGAGCGCATGTGCCGGTGTATGCCAGCCGAGTAGTATACATGTGTAAGCAAGTCCATGTGTGTGAGTGGTGGGCTGGTGCATATGTATGTAATGATGGATGAGTGCATATGTGAGTGAAGCCTGGAAGTGTTTGTGTACATACTGTAAGCTCATGTGTGTGTATTTGCACTCCTTCTCACTGGCAAGCCATTGACCGAGGTTTCCAGATACACTTTTCTGAAGTGAAAAGCTGTAGGAACAGCCAACAGGCAAGGGCCAGCAGACCAGTGGACCCAGTTAACATTGCTAGTGCAAAGAGGGAGGAAACCTTGTGTCTGGGTATAGACTGCAATTTCAATAAAAAAAACACTTCATCCAAGGCAAGTAAAGCTTGCCATGGGTCTCAAATGACCTCACACTTGCAGTAAGCTAGACCTCTGGCCTCCCTCTGGAGGTTATTAGAGGACAGTTGGGTAACAGGAGCTAAACCGCCACATGCAAATTATGTAGGTCAGCGACACTATGACCTATCAGTCATTTTGGCCATATTAGTTGTATTATTACACAGACATGAACATACATCCTGCCGATCACAGGTAACTCAACTATAACGCTTATTTTATATTCACTCACAAAGGACAAATGGGATGAAGAATGGTGGCATCATCTAGCTAAAAAAAAAGATGTTACTTCAATAAATCAGTTGTATATGGTATTATTTATTTTATGTTAGTATGCTGCAATCACAAATAAACACAAAATTGAAAAGCTCCCAATAATTTATCAATTGCTACAAATTGTTGAGCACAGCGTAGAGTACAGCGCTATGTAGTATGTGGACATGTGATGCCCTCTTCAGGAGCGCAGGGAGTCTTACAGTGCAGCATTAAAAACATCAGAAGCCATTATGAAAAGGGCATATGACACAAGTATTTAAATAAAGTCCCTGAAAACCCTTATTTTTCAAATAGATACACATGTACTCATGTTGACCTTTGATTAATAATATTTGTATGGGGATTAAAAAAAATACTAAACAACTGCAGTGGACCAGCAATATTGCACAACACACTTCAGGGTCATCCTATAGACAGATGGGTTTTTTTTTTTACTCTGTACCCCCCCCCCCCCCATATTTTTTCTCAAGGTCTAAAATTGATACTAGGATAAATTGCTGAACAAAGCCCAAATGTGCTTCAATCTTAAGTTATTAGGTTATTGTTATTCATGTAATTTTAATGACTGGCAATGCACACATTAAATGCTATAGATCTACCTCACATTGTGCCAAGTACCCGAGGTAGAATTTCAAGCAGTATAGCAAAAATCAGTCATTGGGCAAAACTGCATGGCAGTGAGTGCCAATACATTCATATTAGTAAGAAAGAAAAAAATTGTTTTTTTTTTACAGTACCCACTAAAGCAAATGACATTTAGACAGCTGTAGTGTCTCCAAAGTCTTTATTCCATCTCACATACAGGGCCAGCGTCTGTGAGCTGACACTGGGCTTGATACGCTTCAGGGAATCTTCAAAGTCTTTCAGCATCATGTTCCGCATCTGTGAGTAAAGATAGACTGTTTATATTGGCTGGACCATAACTAGTGTTACTAAATCTACATATTTTAATGAAACACCTCACCTCACTAATAGCCACGCTCTTTACTTGTTCTGGTCCAAGTTCTGTGTGAAAAATATGTTTTAGCAGCCGGTTTCAGAATAAAATGGTAAATTTGGCAGTAAATTTAATCGTGACCATCCTTACCCCTGATGGGTCCCAGAGCGGCGTCTTTGGCTAACGAGGTGAGATCACTTCCTGAGTAACCAGCTGTCACGCTTTTGAAAATGGATACCATGGTATTAGGGTGATGTAATGACCAACTTAACAGATGCCTGATAGTGTGAGGAGAACAGTGTGCAAATTAAGTCTTGAGAGAACAGGTACTCACTTGGCAAGATGTACTAGCTCTTTTTGGTTCAGTGGCTCCCCTTGTTTCCCTAGGAGATGTTTGAGCAGCTTGAATCTAGTCTGGAAGTTAGAAGAGCCACATCACAGGCACATTTTGACATTATGTCAACAAAAAACAACAAGGACATTTTACAAAAGAAAATCTGCAGATAAATATATCGTGCTTACCTCTTCATTTGGCAAGGCCACGTATATCCTTTTGGCAAAGCGACTGGAAGAGAAACACAGATATTCAAGTAAGATTCATATTCGTGTGTGTGTGTGTGTGTGTGTGTGTGTGTGTGTGTGTGTGTGTGTACCGCAGCGCTGCTTCATCAAGCTCCTGGGGCCTGTTAGTTGCTCCCATGACCAGTACTCTGTCATCCCCCCCTGACTGCACCTGAACCCAGGAAATTAAATCAGGGGGTACGACAATATCTGCAATTCTACAGTTTCATATTCAGTTCCTTTTCAGACTGAAGTGAACTGAAACTTTTGTTACCCCATCAAACTGGAGGAGGAACTCTGTCTTCAGGCGACGGCTGGCGTCGTGCTCTCTCTCGCTCCTTTCACAAAGTAGGCTGTCAACCTCATCTGATCCACAGAGAACATGTTACAGCTGATGCAAAAGGCTATTCAAACCAGCCATTCCTAGGCCGGAAAACATAACATTTGTTTGCAATGTTTCACAATACATAATTACCCACCTATGAAGATGATAGAAGGCTGTAGTTCTCTGGCAACAGCAAACAAAGCTCGCACAAGCTTCTCTCCCTCTCCCACCTTGGACAGAAATGGAGTAATAAAAGAATGGCTTTCCACATACTGTGGTAAGAGGAAATTAAATGGCTGAACTTACGTATTTAGAGGTCAAGCTAGCAGCACTGATGTTGAAGAAGGTAGCTTCAGATTCCCTGGCGACTGCTTTGGCCTGGTAGGTGGACAGTTCAAGGAAATGACTTGAGTGAATTCATTAATCACAGAGTAATACTGCCGAATAAAAATCTACTATTTGATTTTGTTAATTTTACGGACCACAATTATACGTCCAACAATATCATATACATCAACAACATCTGTCATGTTAACTCACCAACATGGTCTTTCCATTTCCAGGGGGACCAAACAAAAGTAAACCTCGTGCTGGAGACCTCAAGCCGGTAAATAACTAAATGGGATAAGATTAAATTGCCATTAGTGGTGTTTCTTTACAGGAAATGATGATGGAAAATATGACCACTAAACCAAAGACAACATGCATTTGCTTCTTTATAAGTGATGTACCTCTGGCCTCAAGGCTGGTAGAATAACAATTTCTTGAAGCGCTTGTTTAGCTAATTCCTGTCCAGCAATGTCCTCAAAAGATATAGCTGCTCCACTGCAATGAACACACAAAGCAACCTCAAAATCATCTTTGTTTAGTTTCCAGATTAGAAATAAAGTGAAGTGAAGTTAACTTTTTACCTGTCAACGATTTCGTTTAGGATCATGTTGGCCAGTTTGCTGTCAACGTTTTTAAAGTGTTTCATATCTCTCTTTACGGGCTGCTTCGATAATGCCGGTTTTTCTTTTTGACCTCTGCCTGCCTGTGGGGTAACCTTGGGGAAATACAATTCACAAAACATGTGCGTTAGAACAGATATAATACTATGAACACTCTGTGACACATTCTGTGAATTTCACCTTTAGGTTGCTGGGTCTGGAAGGGGGCCTGGAGGGCCTGACTTGACTGGAGACACCACTAGCTGCTGCCAGGCCTTTAGAGGCAGGCTTTGGTTGGTGGGCAGGGTGACTTCCACCACTCTGGGGTACTCTGGGAGCTGGCAAGCATTTTCTTTTAGACGCCAAAGTGGCCTCTGTAGAATGATATGAAATGTTCACAATGAGTATTTAGTTTAGTAGCGCCACTACTTTCGTTGGAATTGGCATAAGACCTGGCCTCATCCAATTCAAAGTCATACATCGATTGCACTATTCAAATGAGAGATTGGCCAAAATATACCCTGACACCCACCAAATGTCGCCACAGTCCAGCTATGTTAGGTCATATGTTCTGGTCGTGCAATTCACTATGTAGCTTCTGGGTGAGGATTTTCAAACCAATCTCCTACATTTTTGGTGGGACAGTGGATCCTAGCCCCATAATTGCTGTCTTTTTTGACATTATTTTAATGTTTCAAACATATGTCACTCTTCCTAGGCCTATCTGAAAGCTTAAACTTACACCACAACACCACTATTACCAACAATATGTGTCGTTATTCTAGTTACATGAGGACAAACCACATTAGAAAGTCGTTTTTTAAAGTGCTGCTGTTGCCAATTGCTTTAGTGGAGCAGGGCTGTGTCAACTACTATTTATATTATAGCATAGCACTTATTGAAAGAGAAAATGATTAACTTGATCATTTAGGTCGACCTAAAGTGGAGAGTCCAGAAGACTAACCAATGCACTTACCTAAAAGTACAAGCCTTTCTTTTGCCATGTTGAGATTGGAGACCATTTTATCCTGGAGTCTCCTTGTCCGTTCATATTGGTCTCCTTAAACACAACAACGTGAAGCTCAGCTGGGACACGTGTGAACATATGATCATACAACATGATCAGACACAACTAACAGCTTGGTTCGAGTCCGACCCTACCCTCTGCTGTGACTTCAACGGCAATACCACGTTCAAGGTCCACAATGCCTTTCTTATACCACTGGACAGCCTCCTCTTTTACTCCTGTCATTTCAGAGAGAAAGGGGATATGTCGATGAGCAAACCGCTACACATCATAACAAAGGAATACATTAACAGTACAATACACAAACCTGTATCATCTTCATCGATCCTTAACGCTATGGATATGTACTCAAATGCCTGTTTATGATAGCCTTTAATAATCTCGCAATTGTTTTTGCCTTGGTTATTATTCATTTTGGACGACATCATTCCACTACTTGGCTCTTAGACGTGACATACAGTTTGCAGCTGTCTTAGACCTGAATCATAAGCTTTGTCACAATCAAATAAGCGGCAATATTTGGGCTGCTATTGGGAATATAAAGGCTGACCGCGACGATTAGCAGCGCAAAAATCTATATTGTGCTGTTTCCTGATCATACAGAGAAAAACAACAACATCGCAAACGTGACTACTTCCGCTTTTCTCATCAGCAGTGGACCTTGTGGACCACCGCGACCATAGACATATATACATAGACGCCTCATGACGTGCTGGAACGTAACCCAGCGTCGCCGCCATATTGGTTGGGTCTCCTCGTCTAGCATCGGAGTCAACGGGAGAGCAAGCTATGCCAGTATTTTGTGCAGCTTACGGCGCAGTATTGACACCAGATCGCGTGGGATTACCTTTCACAAGTAAGATTGAACAATAATTCTTATTATTTAAAATATATATATATATATATAGGCTATATATATATATATATATATATATATATATATATATATATATATATATATATATATATATATATATTAGGGCTGTCAATCGATTAAAATATTTAACTCGATTAATCGCATGATTGATCATAGTTAATCATGATTAATCACGATTAACTATGATCTGAGGTAATACTCTTTTCAACATGAGAATAGACAAATGCTTGCTTTATGCAAAAAAAGCATGTTTATTTATTGTTACAATGTACTCTCAGTTCAAGTAACTAACGTGCAAACTGCATAGTAATGTTAGCTAACACAGTAGTGTGTTGAACTTCACATTTGATCTATTCATCCTCATTTTTGTTTAAGCAGCCATTTAACACAAAAGAATGCCCCTCAATGCATTGCATTGCAATTTGCATCACATTCAAAGCAAACAGGGTGATGCACAAAATAACTTAAAGAAAATAATAATTTAAAATAAATAAAGTGTTTGCGGCTTGTAGAGTTGTCCAGCTGTTTCCCTTTTAAATTATCCAGCGTGGTTTTTCATGCGAGGGGGCGCCGGGCAGGGGTGGACTGCATCGGGCATACTGGGCAATAGCCCGGTATGCCCGATGCACATCTTTGGGCCGGCCCAGGACTGTCATAAAAAAAAAAGAAGTAATTTGTCCTAACCGGAGGCGGTGTGTTACGGTCGCCCCCCCCCCCCCCCCCGTCGGTCGTCGGACCGGGGTGTGTGACGATCGCGCACCCCCCCCCCCCCCCCATTTTTTATCCATTACTGCTCACGGGGTTGTAGTTCAGCCCGTTCTCATCCCAACTCGTAATATACCGACGAACAGGTTCCCTCCCGCGTCTGTGTGAACGATCTGGGTTCTCATAAACCCGTTCGCGGTAGTAAGAGACGAGCAGAGTCTACAGCGTCCATTCACTCCAATAACCCGGTCACGGTGATAGATTACGCTAACCATAACCCTATCCCTAACCTAACCATAACCCATAACCCTTTTTGGAGTGAATTCTTTCACAGTAGACTGCGGACGCTGTAGACTCTGCTCTGCGAGCGGACGCTGTAGACTCTGCTCTGCGAGCGGACGCTGTAGACTCTGCTCTGCGAGCGGACGCTGTAGACTCTGCTCGTCTCTTACCACCGCGAACGGGTTTATGAGAACCCCCAGATCGTTTCACACAGACGCGGGAGGGTACCTTTTGCGTCAGTATCAGACGTCTAGGGGCGTGACAAATCGTCGGTATATTACGAGTTGGGATGAGAACGTGTTGTGTAGTTTGTTTGCGGCATCGACCTCGTGTGCATTGCTTCCTGATTTCCCGAGCTACGGAGTGGCCCGAGGTTCAAATGTCACAGCGTTAATCGCGCGTTAAAAAAATAGTGCCGTTAAAAACATGTTGCGTTAACTCGTTAATAACGCGTTAACTTTGACAGCCTTTATATATATATATATATATATATATATATATATATATATATATATATATATATATATATATATATATATATATATGTATGTATCCTGTATCATAAATAAATCTCTGCCGTTTGTAACAAACCAAACCGTGTGAAAATCCGGTTTGGAGTTATGCTTATTATTGTAGTTGGGGGGATACACCTTCCTCAGTAGAAATAAATGCACTGGGGGCGCACTGGGGACCCATCCAAGATGGCGGCCGCGCTGATACGTCAGCTCCAACAGGCAGCGTCAGTCTATGAGGCGTCTACGTATATGTCTATGACCGCGACGGTTACTGGGCAACGTCACGGCAGAGCTGCGTGCGCAACCAGGGTGATCTTCCTTTGTATTCGTAGACCTATAATATAATTGTTACGTCCTTGCTGTGGCAAATACACAATTTCGTAAAATGTTATAACAAAAAAAAAAAAAAAAAAAACAACCGTAAAGGAATATCTTTCGCCCGCTGTAATGGATGGAAGTTCATTTTGAATCTTTATGAGGTCTGCATGCTTGCTTATTGTGGGGATACGTTCAGTTTTTTTTATTTTTTAAATTAAACTTTGAATATTGGATTCAATTCTCTCCCCCAATTTGTTTAGACATCTATTACGTACTACATTTTGCATGTGAATATACACTCACATGCACACGATAAGTGTGAATTTATTGTTGACGGGCTGTCCTGTCACACCAAACGAACTCACCCCGAATCCTGACCACGCCCTAATCACTGACGTCACCTCGTGCGCTCTCTGTTGATTGGTTTAGAAACGCGCAGACTCTGACGTGTCTGCGCTTCAGCCACGCCCCCGTTACCTGCTTCCTTATCCCCCACCATCAGCGATCCGCACCAGAACAACACAACACTGACAAGTCCTGGCTTTGTTGGTGGCAGGCTGCAATTGCCAACTAAACCCTCGTTACAAAGACATATTACAGGACTTTTTTTTTTCTTTTTCCGCTTCATTATTAAAGGTAGTCGGGTACCTAGTCGTTTCTTTTTTCTAACTTAGTGTAAAAAAAATACATAAAAAAATCCCTCAAAGACCAGCAGACTGTACCCCAAGCCTGCTAGCTCTCCGACCGAGCCACCCGTTCACCTCGACACAACGAGACGAAGCACCCCCACAGTTTTCTTTAACAAACTCTTTCGTGGTTATTTTTTTATTTTTTTTCTTCCGACAAGAGTTAAGAGACCCAAGATAGGCGGCTTCGGAACCAAGATGTCGAGCCGAGCGGTGTGCAGAGAAGCGAGTCACGCCGGCAGCTGGTACTCCTCTTCGGGTAACTGTCGCCAGCAGCAGCCGCCTGTTAGCACACCACCACCACCACCACGACGGCTACATCTAAAATACTTCGCTTTGCGTCGCATGTCAGCGGTCCAGCCGTCGTTTCCTGTCCTCCTAACGGTTGTTTTCTGCTGTAAACGACACCGTGTGCGGTCATGAGTTGACACTTCGGACGGGTTAGCCGAGAACTAATCCAGCTAACGATAACTAGCTAGCTAGCCGCCATCATCATCATCATCATCATCAACGGTTTTTCCTCTGCTATTACGTTTGCTGCATTGGGTGGGGGGGATTTTGAGTCGGTTAAGAGACGTACATCTCTGGGTTTGGACTGCTGCCATGCCTTGATTTTTAATGTTTAAATGCGGGTGTGTTGTATCAATGGAGCAACGGTCAGCTTGTGTTGCGCTGCAGGACTATCCGGCCACACCAGGCTGGCTGGCCCACTCATGATTTCCTAATCTAGACTTGTTTTTTGTGATTTAACGGAGATATTTCGTGTCGCTGATCATATTATTCAGGTTATCCGGTTATTCAATAGGGCCGTGCAGCAACACATTGCAGGTTCATGTTCATGCAGTGACGACCCCCTCCCCCATCGTACTAAACCACCTAGCCTCTCTGCAAAATCACCCCTGCTCTGGCGTCATGTGTGCCCCTCCTGCTTGTTTTTCCTATTTAACTCAGGCCAACTCCCTGTACACATCATGTGTGTTGATTGATCATGGATGGCAGCCATGCTCTGGCGTTACCTCTGTCCAATCCATGCTGGTGTATAACCAAGTATTATACGCACCCTTGACCAGAATGGAAAGATTCATGCGTTGAAGGCATCTCTCTGGTTACTAATGCACTGAAGTTGTACCAGGCTTTTGAATTGAATGCAAAGCTGACACATAAATCACTAAATGCGTACATTGATTTTTTTGTGTTTATTTACCAGGATCCCAGCTGAATGCACAACTAGATAGCTGGCTGTCCCAGGCACAGTCTACCATTAGACCTGCTAGAGCCATCATTGCACCGTAAGCAGACATTTTTTAAATGACTCGCCGCAGTGATTAATGCCATGGTGTCACTGCTAATAATGCATCTTTGTTTTTCAGCCATGCTGGCTACACCTATTGTGGTGCTTGCGCAGCCCATGCATATAAACAAGTGGACCCCTCTGTTACGTGAGTCATTTGCAGTAACTGCACCACAATCAAACGCCTCATTTATGGTAGATTTCTTATACGATCATTGTGAGTTAAGATCTGTGATGGCCAGTGGATGTTAAGTGAGGGGGGATGTGTGACTTGGGTTAAGTGAGGTAAAGTCCTGTTGTTGCTCCAGTCGTAGGGTGTTTATTCTCGGACCCTCGCACCATGTGCCCCTCTCCCGCTGTGCCCTCTCCCCTGCAGAGGTCTACAGAACGCCCCTCTATGACCTGAGGATCGACCAGAAGGGTATTCACTGTGTCTCATTAAATTGGTATTGGATGATGTCACAGCTTCATTTTAAAACGGGGCATGGGGGGGGGGGGAATAACAAACAGAGCCATGCTTTGTACCTATTTGGGTTGCTTATAGCCATGTTTTATAATGCTATATGCTGCCAGGATTTATAGAAAAGGTAAAAAACTACCCTAGCTTTGGTGTACGTATTCTAGAGTCAAGAAAGTTGTGCCATGCAGTCCCCATACAGTGTATGGGGGTATGAAGTAATTTGAGAAGACCAGACGCCTCCCTGGCTCCGAGGGCGATGATTAATAACAAGGTCTGGAGTGCTGCAGAGCACCTACAGAGATGTCTTTTAAAGTACTTTCTTCCTCACTGTTGAAAAATAACAATCCAACCCTGAGAGAATTGAACATTGTAATATACGCACACCGAAGCACAACCCCACTTGTCTTCCAGTTTATGCTGACCTCTGGAAAACGGGTATGTTTGAGCGGATGAGTCTGCAGACGGATGAGGATGAGCACAGTATTGAAATGCACTTGCCTTACACTGCGAAAGCCATGGAGAGGTAAGTCTACCAGGTTTTCTAATACATAGAGCCCATATTATAAGGAAACTTACAGCATACCTTGCATACTGTGTAACTTAAAACGAAAGGTGTTGGCACTTGGCACCGATATACAGGGAGATAATAATAACTATATATATTTTTTCTAACCCCAAATCACTGCTATAAAGTGCTACGGCCACCCATGGCATGTGTCGACATACATAATTGATATAGCCTTCTGTTTGGTTGGCAGCAGTTTAAAGGCCATTTCTAGCTACTGAAATGCTCGGATCAGGTAATGGAATGAGTCAAGCATCGACCATCAGAGTGTACGGCTAAAATGTCCGCAGCGCTGAGTGCACACCTTCCAATAGGTTCAAAAGAGTTCCATACGAGACCTTAGTGGTGGAGTCCACTTACCTTTTCCTCTAGCAGGTAGCAACAGCTCTCACCCCTTCATATCATGGTCACAATTGTTGTTATATTTGTACAGCTCACAAATTCATTGACTTATCAGTTAACTTCCATTTGCCCGCACACACACTCAACGTATATACACTGTGGTACACGTAGTAAAAGTATGCCTCCATCCTATCTGCAGCCACAAAGATGAGTTTAGCATCGTCCCTGTGCTGGTGGGCGCACTGAGCGAGTCTAAGGAACAGGAGTACGGAGCACTGTTCAGCAAGTACCTGGCAGATCCTTCCAATCTGTTCATCATCTCATCCGACTTCTGCCACTGGGGTGGGTACTGCCTCCATTAGTCTTAAAAACCATAAACCTGTGTGTGCTATTCTCCAGTAGCTGGTGGTGTACTGACCTTCCTCCTTCCTTTCTAGGTCAGCGGTTTCGCTACACATATTACGATGAATCTCAAGGGGAGATCTACAGATCTATTGAAAACCTTGATAAAATGGTAAATCGAAATCTACAATGTGTCTAACATAAAATGTGTTAAAAAAGAGCTCCTCAGGGCTAAGTCCCTCGTGACATTAGTTCAGAGTTCAGTTCAGCTTATTATTATCCCTCAATGGGAAATTTGATTTGCAGTAGAGGGCAAGAACACAACATACAGGAGGACATGGGACATTAATCACAACAGTTACAACTATCACCATATCAAACCATTGGAATAAAGTGCTGCTGAGCAGTGCAGTCTGGGTTTAGTGCAAATTAAGTGCACTTATTGACATTGACATGATCCTCAACTTTCTTGATTTCCTGCCTCTGAAGGGGATGGGCATTATAGAGCAGCTGGACCCCATGTCATTCACCAACTACTTGAAGAAATATCACAACACTATCTGTGGCCGTCACCCCATTGGAGTGCTACTAAATGTAAGTACCACCACCTACGAACCCCAAAAAATCCCTGAAATTGGGAGTTCTTTTGAGGCCTTAACACCAGAAAGGACAGCTGTAACTAAGTAAGGAATAAACCACGTCGGGGTGTCCCATTATTGAAAAATAATGTATAATGGGGATCACCACTGAAGCACATTTTACGTAGATATTAGTTACTTTCATCTATAACGTCAGTTTTTCCCCTATAATTGTACAGACCTGGCAGCCCGGGGGACAGTTTTCTAACTTTGTGATGTTTACTTAGTAAGGCTCGACCCTAAATGTCGACTAGTCGAATCGTCGTTCAGAGAGCCCCGAGTTGACTCGAATTCTCTGTTGAACGATCGCAGGTTTTTGTTTTCTTTATGTGCATTATAATAATTGAATAAAAGATAATAGAGGCTTAACATATAGGAATGTCTTGACAGTTATCACGGAAAAGAGAAAATAATTATTACAAGAGAACTTATGCTTAACGAGGAGATGTATTCATGTTAGATCTAATGAGAGACCAACATATAAAAAAAAAAAAACCTTGATGGGCAAGTGCCACAATGGCGAAATAATCTTGACCATTATTGTCGAACTAATGGGACAGTCCGCGGTGGATCTAATGATGAAACTGAAAAGCTGAAACAATGAGGTTAAAGTGGGGCAAAAAGAGAGGTGATCCCCGGTCAGGTTCCCCGCGGTGACTTGGACCACTGAGTGTGCCTTTCGCTTCTGGTGTTGCACCGTAATCTGTGACCAATCTGATTCTGTGACCTGCCCTGTAATTCTTACCCTAACCTATTTTTGAAATGAAAAACGGGGACATTTGTAGTTTGGCTGTCCCTACACCAACAAAATGTCAGATGTTTATTATTATTTCTGAAATGAAAGAAAGGAACATATGTTTTGCGTTTTTACATTTTCATCATGGTAAATGTAGTAAAAATATTGCAATCACACCGCCTATCAGATAGACACAAGTCTAATTGCCAACTGTCTTAAAATTCATATTCATGATCAAGGTAGAACATTTGCCATTTAAAACTCTATTCATATATTTTAAACGGGGACAGCTAACTAACACTGCAGGTCACAGAATCTGATGGGTCACAGATTACGGTGTAACACCGGCTTTAGATCACTTTATTACACAGCGTTAATTTTTTTTAAATAGCCATCTGTTATTTTTAACATTGGTTCTCTTCTAATGTTATGTTATAGCGAGCATGACTCGGGATGGAATCAGCCAGACATTTCCCCGTTCTCGGCTGAGATGTACGGCATAGCACTGCAACACGTGTCTTTCGGTTTAATTAAAGGCATTAATTTTGAATGCTTCTCTTATTCTACAGTATTGTTGTTTGTTTGTACACTAGGAGCAGTGGGCAGCCGCAGTGCAGCCCGGGGACCAACTCCCGTTCCTAATTCCCTCAGCTAGTAGTCTGTAATGTTTTACAACCTGAACCTAACAAGAGTGAACAGTCAAACAAATATACAAAACACACATATTTATGTTATAACAACAATATAAGATGACCGTAAGGCCTAACTGTGTAATATTATTTTTCTGTACTACATTTTTCTGACAAAGAAATCACAAATCGCTCAAATACAATTATTATTTTTACCAATTACCGACACAGTAAAGGGTATTTATCCAGCATCAGGGTAAGGTAATGATGACGATATATTGGTTGTCATTGTGTTTATCATGTGTATTATATCTTGTTGCTTAAATGGTGCATCGTAGGGCTCGCTTTCACTTGTCGTTTAAAGGTGACTTTTGCGGTCCGATCTCGCCGGGACGCTTAAACTGTCAGACGTGTCCCAGATTGGACCTAGATCGCAACGTGAGCCAATGAGCTAGGTGACCCAGGTCGACTCTGTTACAGCAGAGTTTCAATGTAGCCTAAAAGACACACAACTTCCAGAAAATAAATCACAGAGCGCTGTTGCTGATGACGGATCGCCATAAAATGAAAAAAAGGTTGCTACCTGTTCTATTCATGTTTATTAAATGACCAACCTGTTATTATTTGTAGGTAGAGGTTTTTGGTATTTTTGCCTTTGTTTAAGTGAAATGAACTAGCTGCTAAATACGTTTCTTATTAAAACCCAATATTTGGGGCCAGCCCTACCTGCATTTTAGTAAATTAATTAATATAGGCCTAAAGGTAAGCTATATATTCCAATATTCTCATTCCATTTGTGTCCATCTATTTATTAAATGCCATCAAACCGAGCGCATCACACACATCCATCGCACCAGCGCAACTGCAACAAAATCAGAATCCCAAAATTGAACACCTACCCAATGAGCGAATATCTAAATAGTCGAATATTCGGGTCCAGCCCTAGTTTGAGGTCTTGAATATACTGAGAAAACTAAAATCTGAACGCAAATATAAATTGCAGACCTGCTACACCATCTGACCAAAACCGACCGCGCCAATATGCCATCCCACGTGCCTCAACTGTTTAAGGTTTTTTCGGTGCGTACCACCAGGCCTGGAAGAAATCCTAGGGGAAACACTGAACGTAATTGTTTATTGACTTAATCAGCGAAAGTAAAAAATGCTTCTGCTGCGCTTTGAGCATATTGTTTTGAGTTGTCAAGGAAACATGGTCAATAGTTGTATTTGACTGTTTTAATGTTGGATTTGTACCGCATTGATTCGGAACGGTTAAAAAGGTGTCCTGTTAGTGAAAAAGAATGCACACCAGTGGCACGTTATTGACCAGTCAGGATCAAGTATTTGACAATGCTGTGGTATAAGGAATAATAAATATATCTTTCTGGACGCCTAGATGGATGTTTTGTTTCAAATGAGGGTTGCATGTGCCTCATGGACGACTGTATATGTTTTCAACGTGTGGCTGATTTTTCAATTGTTGCTTTGCAGGCCGTGGCGGAGCTGAGGAAGAGCGGTTTAGAAATGAACTTCTCCTTCCTGAACTATGCCCAATCTAGCGAGTGCAGGAACTGGCAGGACAGCTCTGTGAGTTATGCGGCCGGTGCACTGATAGTTCATTGAGTTCTGCTTCATGGAGGAGGGGGAGGGGACTACTGCCTATTGCCATAACCTGATCCAGACCCCCCACCACCACCACCCAGTGAACACCCACTATCTGCAGGAAGGACCTAGAAAACCTATAATGCCAATTATTCCTCCCCCTATCACCCTCCCTTAGCTCTCCGGCCTATCTTGGCCCTCCTCTCGGTGTGGAGTGAGTCTCGTAGGTTTGGTTGAACGTTTTGCTTGTATTGCAGTTTTGATGATTTGTAAGAGCCTATGGTTCAGTAGAGTAGAGGGGGGGGTGGGAGGGCGGGGCAGTGCTTGGTGTTTTGGGGGGTGTGGTGTAGGAGGGGGTATTTTGGATCTCGTAAGGACCGGGGTTGTCCCAGTCCAGTCTTTTTCCTCAGCTAAATATGAAGGATACAAGTTGAAATGTAATTCTTTTTTTTCTTTTTTCTTTTTTTTTTACATTTTCAGGACTTTCCTCCTGTGTGCTGGTGTATTTTCCCCTTAAGAAAGTATAATACATTTCAAAAAAATCTAAATGAAAATGTAATTAAGAGCATTTCAAGGTCCCCTGGAAGATATGGGTTTGACTGACATCTTCAAGCTTTAGGGGTTGCTACTACCACGGTTTTTCCAAACAAGCTTATTGGTGTAGTTGTTAACAAAGGGCTGCATTCAACCCAGTTCACTAACCCAGTGCTGTACATACCAAATACATTTACTACTATTAAACTTATACTAGGCGATTGAATATAATCCTTTATGCATATTTAGTTTTCTTTATTTAATCCACTTTTGGTAGTTTGTATTAGATTTACTAGTATTTACAAGCAGTGTGGTGGTACAATTGAACGAAAGTGTTGTCATTTATGATCCACTTGTTAAGCTGTACACAGTTATCCAACGATGGCCTAGTAGCACTGAATAGATGTATTGGCAACGTCTGACTGCTATCTTGAGGCTGTGTATACGTACAACTACTAATTTGAATACTTATTCAATCCACGTTCTACAGACAAATTACTGATTTTTAAAACCAGTTAAACTAGTAATTTAATCGATATTATAAACAGTTCTGTGCACTCAAGGATTCAGTCAAATGTAGCGTTGCAGCACACTGTGCATCATGAAGCTATTCTATTAGTTGTTACTGATGGGTCCTGCTGAAGTCCAGCGTTGACTATTAAAATAACGCACTCCTAGCATCTCTATCCTTCTAGCCCCCTCTTTTAGAAAATAAAAAACTTGGGTTCTGGTTTCAACACGGGACTTGGTGAGGTTTGTTAATATTTAGCTAGCTAACTGGTTAAAATTGTTTGAGCGCATAACTGACAAAGCGAGTCGGCCCTGACTCATTGAATCAGTGAGGAACACCAATAAAGCATGACACACTGTGCTATTGTGCCTTTGGATCACTGCTGCACATTGAAAACCATACTTGTGTTGTTCCTCGTCTTATTTTACAATGTTTGCTTTTGTTTGTTTTCCTCTTCATATGTATCTTCTTTTTACCCTATATTGTCTTGAAGTTATCTCCTTTCTACAGTAGGGAGTGGTCCCCCAAAGCCCAATGCTGAACCTCAGCACAGGTTCATGTTCAGTTTGTTTTCCTCCGTTTACTTGTTAGATGTGTTTTTGTTTTTTGTATTGTCTCTCTTGCATAGAGAACGGAAATTCACAAGTCACGAAGCTCCAAAATATACTGCTTAAGTACTCCTGGAAAGGAGCTGTTTCTAATCTCAGGTTCCACAGAGGAAACGTATCCCAAAATACAGTCAAGGCTTAAGATTCATGTTACAAAAAAAGTAAAAATATATTGAAAAGGATGTCTTCTCCTGTGTCTTTATTAAAAGAATGGTGTTGTGTTGCATTAACATGTAATTGCAATAAGTAATGTCATTTAGAGATTATAAGTCAAATGTTTTTCAACATGGATGTGTGCCCATGTTACAAGCACATCTAACAGTGGTGTATATCGTATATTGTATGTTCACAGCTTTGTTAGTACACATACAATATGCATACAAATGTGTCTTAATATTACCAGCAGAGGGAGCCTGGTGAATGATGAATCAAGTAAACCTTGTTTCTTAATCTACATTTTCCCATTTCCCAGTATTATGATCCTTGCATCTTCTAAACAACCCTCTATCTGCCTTATTATGCTGTTTCTTTTGTTGGTAATTCTGAACAACCAATGATGATTTAACCATTCAATATATTTTGAATTCTACGTTACAAGTTGATGGTTATTTGTCTGACTGAAAACATTTTAATTCAATGTACAATTATGAGTTGGGTCTCGCCATTCATCTTCATCTCAATAAAACAGGATGTACGTGGGTGTACTCCATTTTGAAACTTGTATTCAGCAGGCATTCATCTTACCTCAACGAGTGACGACATTTG
This sequence comes from Merluccius polli, assembly GCA_030340625.1. Lineage (NCBI taxonomy): Eukaryota > Metazoa > Chordata > Actinopteri > Gadiformes > Merlucciidae > Merluccius > Merluccius polli. Next base: position 6,158 of record JAOPHQ010002688.1, on the reverse strand, counting down.
TCCCTGCCAGTATTGTTTGCTCTCAGCATGCATTCACAAAGCATTCATCTGTGCCCTGTTTCTTTAAAAAGGGTGATTTGAGTTCACCAGAATTGGCATTCATGAAGGATTATGTGTAATCTTACACAGTGACAGACCTTGTCTGGGAAAGTATGCAAGGATGAGTTTTTTTTCTATTCCAAACCTTTTAAGTCATACTGTTGGAGAATATCTAATTTCCCAACTTCCCATCCATATCTATGGTTCTGCAGATGTACAAACTACACACGAGAAACCGACCTTCAACGGTTCACATATTTCTTCACCTTTTTTTATCAAGAGTTTGGTTACTGACTTTCCTCCTCCCCTTTTCTGTTGAAGCTCAACAGGTTTGACTCTGAATAACAATTCGATCTGACCACCGACCCATTAAAAACAACTTGTTTAAAATTGGTCAGTCGATTTTCCTATGGCTGTAACCAAGCAGTTGTCATTTACTGTAATGGTGTTAGTCGCTCTTTGTGCCAACGGTGTCTCTTTAGTGCTGAGAAATGGGTGAGGCCTTCCAGGGTTTAGGTCAGAGAGGAAATTTCCCATACTGCCAGGCCACCCAAATGCTGTCGCACAGCAGTTTTCCTCCAATTGGCAATTCAAAAACAAGCGGGGGCTGCCAGTCACTGATATGTTATGAGCGCAGGGTTAGACTCCTGCTGGGGCAATGTGTTGGCGAGGTCCATATAACCACTGTTATATGGACCTGGATCTGGTTCCTTACTTCTGAAAGGGGGACAAGCTGACTGCTGGCTAGGGTGATGACCTTCCCTCTTGGCTCAAACAACCTCTACTTGTTCAGCCAACCCCGGGCCTGTTCTCAGCTGTCACCCTGGACTGTTTTTTTTATTTATGTCTTTTTACAGTAGCGTGAAGCAGTACAAATATTGTCCAGTGATGAGCATGCAGCTAGATGCCTTTCTTTAGGCAGACTGGATGCACCCCTAAGTCAATGAGGTGTGTGCCTCATCCCACGCCATTCAGTGAGCAACAAGACATAGCAAGCAACAAGAAATAACAGAAAAGGGTTATGTGTCACTGTCTACCGCACCGCATAAAAATACATCGCTGTAAGTTTCACTGTCGGATGAAAAGAGAAACACCTCAATGTCGGTGGTAAATTTTAACTGTGCCTGAAGCATTAATCAGCCGTCTGCAACGAAATGCCTCCGAATAAAGCATCTGGTTTTAATTTGGATGAATCGGATGCCAATGTGGAATTGCAAATGAGCAGACTAACTGCGTTAGTATGAATCACATTCCCTCCAGTACTATATCACCTCTGGGTTGTTGAGCGTATTTACATGTTCTAGCAACAGTATCTGCAACAATGCTTGCCAAATGGTTATGTGCAAGCACATTATGTAAAGCTGCCATATATCTATTTGTCTTTATTGCAAAGCCGATAAATATTCACATAGCTACTTGACTGCATTTAAATAACATCTCTAGGTCCCGCATTTGGTATCACTAATATAAGTATCAGTTGTCTGCTCAGCTGTGATATTACCTTTTGATATTGCAGAATAAGTGACAGGATTTACCTACAGATTTACATTTAGGGCAGTTAGCAGATTCTTGTTTATTGTTTTTTCTGTGGCATCCTAATTCTTGTCTGACTTGCCTCAGTTAGCAAGGATGTCTTTCTGTCACAGAGCCTCTGTTGAGACAGATACATCTCTCTGGAGGAAGCACACAGTGCTTCAAGGTATTTTTTATTTCGTTTAGATTTTTTGTCAACAGGACGTCCTTGCAGTTACCCATGTGCTGATCTTGCCTTGATACGTGCAGTGTCTGTGTGTTCTGTTGTGACTACTGTCACCAATGTATTCATGGTGTTTGCGTGCGGTGGCTCATGAAGTTTCCCTCTCGGAGGATTAATACATTTAATCAATCAATCAGTGCCATGTGGACCTGATCAACCGTGTAAGCTCGCTGGGGATCCTGGCAGGATCGGTGAAGTTGGTCCTCCGCGCCCGTAGGAATCACATTTCCTATGGGCGCTGCTACGCGAGTCGGTCCTCTGCCGCTAGTGGGGCGCTGCCAGCTCGGCTGGCATGGTTCCTCCTGGAGCTGAGGCCGCTCCTGGTCCACTGCTCGTGTTTCTGACATCGCAGAGAAGCAGCAGCGTGGGAACGTACCTGCTGTCCGGGACACTTGGCATGCACTGCTTCCAAAGGTAACGGAGCGCAACTGGAAGTGGCCAATTGTGTACAGGGTTTCGTATTACACACGGTGTTTGTCTGTAGCTGATGTAGATACTATGTCAAATGGGGAAATGTATGTCGAAGTTGCAACAGGGTTTGTGCAGTTATAGGCAGGACATTGAATGTCCAAAGGTGAAGTTAAATTAGAAACAACTTAGTTTAGCTTCGGTAAGCGTGTGTGGAGTGTGTGTGGTTGCTAGTTGGTCTACAGCCTCACCTGAGTCACACTGATTAGACTCTGGGCTGGGTGGGGCTGCACACCTGTGGTGCAGAGCAATCATGGCACCCAGGATAAACCAGCTATCACCACACACACTCAGGAGAGAGCCACTGTCATGGCAGCATGTTACCTCTGCTCAGTGTATTACATCATGCCATCTCCAATGAATGCAGTCTGAAAACGTGTAGCTGTGTGTCGGAGGGCCCCAGCAAAAGCCACTAAATGTGGTGTGTGTTAGAGTTGACTGCTACAGCGTTATCTTATGGCAAATGCTAAAACTAGTTCTGTTCCAGGAAACGCTGAATCTAAATCATAAAAACAAATGAGAACTTTAGACTCCCGGTTGATGATTGCTGGCCAAGTGAATATCACTGTAAAATTGGTAGGATGAAGATGAATTCATTCATAGCACCTGTTTTAGCTATTTGCGTGATCGTGACAACAGATTTCCTCTAGTTCTGGTTTTATTTTACCTGGGGATGACCATCAATATGCCCAGTGACTATATTCTTAAGACAACCAGGCAAAATAGCATCCAAGCTTCCCAGAGGTGGTAACACAATGGGGATGTACATATTGGTCTTCTATTACCTAACCATGTATTCAGAAGAAAATAGTTGAATCGACTGTTGCTTTTATTGGTCCCCTGAAGGAGGTCTATTTGAATGTTTCGGTGCCAACTACCTGCTGGGGAGACAGTGGAGTGGTGAGGCTATACCTGATCCTTTCCAACCTTCTCCTTCACTGTGTTTAGGCTGTTTCATTGGGACAAGGGCATTCCCCCATCACAGGTACCAGTGACAATAAGAACCAACTAATCTTGTTATACATGGATGATCAACATCAATCATTCGTCATTCATTTTTTCACACAGAAGTGATCCTGAGTAGGCCTATGTTGTTGATCATTGTTATAATTTGCTCTATTGTTTCAGGTATTACAATAAAAGGTTCAAAGACTATTCCTGATATCGAAAGGCTTTGATTACATGTAAGGATGCCACTGCTTAAAGAAGCACATTTGAAGTCATATTCAATATTTGTGTCTGCAGGATGTTTGTATTTACATTGGAAATGTATCGAATGCTTTAGAAATATTAGACAAGCTTTTTGCCAGTCGGATCCATTGTTTTTGCTGTACATTGTAATGGTAAAGAGTTTATTTTTGGATTGATTTGAAAGTTATTATGAACATCTCACCTACATCTCACCCCACTGGCTCCCTACAGTGGTCTCATCAAGTCTGCATCCTTGATGTTGGCATTCAGGGTAGTCACTGGATCTGCACCCACATCACATCTCTCGTCCGCCCCAAGTCCCTATACCCCCCTCTGTGGCTCACTAATGAACGGTGTCTGCCGCTGCCTTCACAGCATGGACTCTTTTCATGTGTGGTAGTACAGGGATGGTGGGACCTCGCTTCCTCGCTACCTCCCTACGTGTGATCTGCGCAATCACTCCTTCAAAAAAACATCTGAAGGCCCACCTCTTCCCAACATCTCAGCAACTGACTTGTGCACTTCTTTGTAATATCAATTCTATTTCATTAAAGGCAAATCTCAAAGTGCTACAGAGTGCAATAGTCAGAAAATAAGTAAGAAAGAAAAGGAAAAAGGCCTACAAACATAAGCCTTGACCCCCTGTTAAGAGATAGGGTTTCAGGCCTTTTTAATTTTAATATATCTTGCATTTATATCATGAGAGGCAATAACTCATGAGTCTTGACTATCATTTATAATAAAACAAAAACTAACCTCTGAGCTAGAAACATGGTCATGCAGCGCTACACTTTTGTAGTTGCTTCGATATTGATCGCTTCTCAGCCTCGCAACTAAGAGTTTGAAGGCTGTATGATGGCTTGGATTCAACGTTTGTATTGGCAACATCTTATGAAAACAATTCTCTACTTAGTTTCTGTTGAGTTATTAGCCAATATGGCAATATTTTACCCTGTATAATTTTTAAAAAAAAAGGGTTCATGAAAATTTATAAGCAATGCAAAAAATCTTTTCTTTTATATCTATTATTTATCCTCCAGTCTCACGCATGTGAGTGTGACCTAACTATGAATCATAGCCAAAAAAAAACTTTATGTAGGTCCTAAGTCAAATTCTCTCTGTCCCACCGCCTCTGTCACCCCCTCTCTCAGTCTCAACAACAACAAAGCCATCTATTTGCAAAGCAATGTAATGTAATACATATTCTGTTGTTTTTGCCTGTGTACACTTAAGCTTCAGTTTTTTAATATGACAAAGTAAATAAACTGTTTTCGAGTGCTTCAAAACGACCACCAGATGTGGACATCTGATACATTAATAATAATAATAATTAATTGCATTTATATAGCGCTTTACAAGATACTCACATTACTAGCCCCGATCATGGTTGATAAGGAGCAGATTCATCTATGGCCCAATCGCAGTGTGTGACTTTTTGTTGTCGCACACATTTTGAATATGTAACATTCAGCCTTCAGGACCGTGCTAAACTGAATGAATCATGATGTCCTCCACCTAATCAATGCTGTAACTGATTGAACTGTAGCTGGTCTACAGCCTCACCTGGTCTGAGTCACACTGATTAGACTCTGGGCTGGGTGGGGCTGCACACCTGTGGTGCATGTGACGAATGTATAACCGCACATATGTATCAACAGGCTGTAATATCTACACATAGGCACTAGGGAATAGAAATAAATATATAAGTTGTATTAACCGCACCTGGCCACCAGATGGCAGCACACATAATACACTGGGGGCGGGCGCTCATCACTAGCCAATCAGAGCATAGTATGCGTCATAGAGGCCACGCCTACCCAGATACTACCAAACCACACGTCCGGGGAAAGGGCAGAAACCCCCAGGCAGCGTATCTATTAGATACCCAGCTAAGAGTCACTCCACGCGTGAACTATACATACCTCTCCTTTTGCTTCATAGATAATATACCTAAAGCTAAACAAATAAAGTGAGTTAAAAGCGATCCTGTGTCGGGGGCCTTCTTCCTCAAAGAACAGGACTACATGCAGAGCAATCATGGCACCCAGGATAAACCAGCTATCACCACACACACTCAGGAGAGAGCCACCATCATGGCAGCATGTTACATCTGCTCGGCGTATTACATCTCGCCATCTCCAATAAATGCCTCTTCAACTACAACATCTATACCTGTGTCAACCTGGCTAACGAAAGCTGCATGTAGGAGAACCGACACAACTACAACGCATTTACTGTTAGAGCCTAATTGGGTCAGGTGTTTGAAGCCTCTCTGACCTAGTAACCCTTGGCCTATATTCATTCTGCTGTTACATCTCATCTCAATCTCTGAGCCGTCTCAATAGCCAAAAAAAAAGAACATAGAAGAACAAGTGAAAATTAAGCATAAAAACATGTTTCAGAGTGGTAAGTAGCCTATAATGAAATGTATTTGTGAAAACAGTTGAGCTATGTAGGCCTACCATTGTGAAAGTGGTAAAACATGATTGTTGTGACTTTATTTTGTATTAATATGGTCTTTGGAACTAAAGTAAACGCGTACATTAATGTTCGACCACATTGTGAGAGAAAGGTCGTCACTTATGTTTCTGAACACGGACATGACAGACTATATAAAGACATATGGACATAACATAAGAAAATACACCTGACGGAACGGTCTTCTGGGAGTCTGTTTCCGCCCGTCGGACATTGTTTGACACAC